>CM021109.1:619761002-619913395 GCA_007115665.2 Sequoiadendron giganteum | reverse complement strand
TTTTGATGGTTTTTGATAAAATCTTGTTTTTTAGAATGGCTAGGGTTTATCGTATTTCTAGACTTGGTCGATGGGTTTTCTATTTTTTTTGGTGATTTTTCAAAACAAAATTCTGGGTATTTTTTGCTATTCAAAACCTATGGTTTGTAGCGGCTAAAGCAAGAATTTTTGTTGGCTAGGGTTTTTCAATAAATTTCCTAAATATTTTTGTGGTCTTCTTTTAAAGGTGGTTAGGGCTTCTTTTTTGTAATCATAATTTACAAGGGGGATGGCTTCATTACACAACATTTTGTTGGAAGGCAACCAACACTTGATTGACAAAATTTACAACACGTGGAAGAAGCGCATGCTCATGATATTTGAGTACAAATGCCTTGATAAAATTGTCCTCGATATTGACAAGTTTGATGAGCGTGATAGAGGAGTCGTCATGTTGATAAAGCTATTAGTGACTCATGAGATGCTTCTAGAGGTTCAAATAGGCACATCCTCTAAGGAAATTTGGAAGATCCTATGAGATGTGCACGAGACGTTACATAAAGTTAGGGCCTTCTTTATGAAAAATATGCTTTTTTCAATTATGATGAATGAGACAACATCCTGTAGGAACATTTGCTAAAAATCAAGGACATCAAAGATTAGTTGTTTGCCATAGGTCAAAAGATGGAAGAAGACATGGTGGTCAATATGCTCAAAAGCTTTCTATGAGTCTATGCACATTTTATTGAGACACTCAATATCACATCTACAAGTGTTGACTTGAAGTTCAAGGAGCTATGCAATAAGCTCTTGCAATAGGATAGATGGAAGAAACAACTTGATAGCAACAATGATTTAGAGAGTGTGGAATAGGCATTTGTAGCCAAGGACAAAGGTAAAGGAAAATGGCCATAGAAAAAAAGTCAAGGGAATACTGAAGATTCTTTAAAGAATCTAAAAAATGTCACATGTCGCTATTGTGGTAAACTTGGTCATATGAAGAAGCATTGTAGAAAAAGGTTGGCTAAAAAGAAATCCAACCAGGGAGGGTCTTCACCAAAGGCTCATTTTGCAGAGCATTCTTAAGAGGAATCAACCTTCTATGCTTTCATGGCCAAGCGAGCAATAGATTAGTCAAAGTCTTTTGCGTGGTACATCGATTTTCGAGCATCTCGACATTTCACCCATAGGAAAGATTGGTTCACGGAGTACATCACTTGCTCAAATTTAGTGATCTTCGGTGGTGGTGAGTACATTGTTGTTGGCAGAGGCAATGTTTAGATAACCTTTGGAGGGAAAAAATTACTTTTTCTCAATGTGTACTATGTACCAACAATGGAGCTTAATTTGCTCTTTGTGAGTTAGATTATGTGCCATAGTCCCAACTTGAATGTCACTTTTAGCAAACATAAATGTTGTATCGTTGACAAGCAATCAAAGAAGACTATTGTAGTGGCATAGAAGATCATGGATTGTATTGCTTGGCTGATATTGAAGAGGTTCATGAGCGTGCATTGGCAGCCAAGAGTGCACTTGCTATCAGTACACTATTGCATTAGTGGTATGGGCACTTCATATCTTATCTCGCTTGTTAGAATATTAAATTCTCTATATTTAATGGTCAATTATTAATGTAATTAAGTAGATTAGATATTTATTGGTTCTGGTAGGTTGCCATTTAATGTTTGTAGGTAGACGTAGTTTGTCTCTTAAATGTTAGTAGTTAGGCTCATTAATGAGTACAGTAATTTGTAGTTTCTATATATTGTAATAATCCTTTCTGTTAATAATGCAAGTAATTTACTAGTTCAAATCCTGAACATGGTATCAAAGCCACAAAACAAAATTTGTTTTTTTTTTCTGGTTTTGAAAGAAATTTTTTGTTTGTAAACTGTGAAGAGGAAAATCGAAGGCTCTATTTTCATGGGTTTCTTTTCACAGAAAATTAAAAAAACCCTTATTTGCAAAAATCGTGGCTTCTATGTTTGAAGATTTTCGTGCTTTTTTGCTAAGGTAAAAAATTGAGGGTTTCTGAATGAAATCACGCGACCTTGAGAAGGAAAGAAATTGTGATCTTTGGGCGCGATTTTTCTTCTCTCCAAACACATTTTTTTTCTTTTTTCTGGGCACGCTTTTTTGGTCTTGACTGGCGTGATCTCCTCTCACGATTTTTGAACCTGCACTTCTTCCTGGTCGCGTTTTCTTCTAGTCATTGGGCGTCGGGATTTTTGTCTTACTTTGTCTGCAAATCGCGATTTGGTCTTTAGGACGCTGACAAGATTACTTCTTCTGTAAATGCATTTTTTTAAGGAGTTCTGTCTGCATTTTTTAGTTAATGAACTGTGTTTTTTTGGCTAAATAAAATTGTGTTTTGTGCTCTCTGTGTTGGATGCGATTTTCCTCCTTGGCCACGGATTTTAGTCTTCTTTTGCTATATTTCTCTTGTTTTTCTAAAGACGTCTTCTACAGTCTCCTCTTTCTTGCGATTTTTTGCATTTTTTTTGGTGTATCCATGGCGGCCTAGGGTTTTCCAGAACTCGACTAGGGTTTTGACTTGTTTTTTCAACTTTTTTTTTTTTTTTGATTGTAGATTCTTGCTGGGTTTTTCGAGCTCTCAACTAGGTTGTCTTCCATTTTTTTTGGGTACCTCGTTTTTCGTGTCTCAAAATTTGTGCTGTCAATTTTTTTTGGGTATTCCTCAATCTTTCTGGTTTTTTATTAATATTTTCTAGGTTTTCAGTAAAACCTCAAAATCCGTGCTAGGGTTTTAGGTTCTGCCTTGAAATTTGTGTTGCAGAACTTGTTTATGTTTTTTGTGCATTATTTTGTCCTCACCAGTTTGACCTCGAGGTACTTGATGGCATCTCTGACGAACATAATGTTCTAAAGCAGCCAGAAGTTCAACGGGAAGAATTACAACACCTGAAAGCAGCACATGCTTACGATCTTTGAATATCGTTGCCTTGATCAGATCGTTTTGGGGAACTCACCTCATCCCACTATAGTCGGAAAGGACCAGGACAAATGGGATGAACGCAACCGGGAAGCCGTCATGCTCATCAAACTCTTTGTCACAGATGAGCATCTACTTCAAGTACCGTCTGACAAAACTGCTCCGAAAATTTGGGATCATTTGAAGGCCCTTCATGAAACCTCTGACAAGAGCAGAGTGTTCTTTCTTAAGAACATGCTCTTTTCCATCATAATGGATGAGAAAATGTCCTTACAGGAACATTTGACAAAGATTAAGGACATTCGTGATCAGTTGGAGGCGATTGGTCGAACAATGGAGGAAGAAGACATGGTCGTCATTACCCTGAAGAGCCTCCCGTGTTCGTATGAGCATTTCATCGAGACGCTGAATATCACCTCCACCAATGTTGATCTCAAATTTGAAGATCTTTGCAACAAGCTCTTGTAGCAGGATCGATGGCGACAACAGTTTGGAAGTAGTACCAGTTCCACCTCCACAGAGCAAGCGTTCTCTGCCAAATCTTCTGCTAAGAACAAAGGGAAGACTCAATCTTCTCAGCCGAAAGGCTCTGGTTCTTCTCAAGACAACAAGAAGAAAAAGAACGTTCAGTGCAATTATTGCCATAAATATGGTCACATGAAAGGCTGAATGTCGAATTCGGATGGTGTCTGAACAAAAGAAGCAGGGAGGGTCTCAACTAAAGGCACATGTCGAAGAGCACACTGAGTAGAAAGAGTCTGCATTTTATGCTTTTATGGCCAAGAGAACTGCAGATCCAGTCCAATCTTCTGCTTGGTATATTGATTCAGGGGCTTCTCGGCATTTTACTCATTGTCAGGATTGGTTCACCAAATATGAACCATTCATTGATTCGGTGATCTTTGGAGGTGGTGAAGAGTACACAGTTGCTGGTAAAGGCAATGTTCAGATTCACTCTGGAGGGAGAATTTACTATTTCTCGATGTCTATTATGTTCCAGGTATGAAACATAATCTTCTCTTTGTCAGCCAGATCATGAACCATTCTCCCCAGTTGGATGTTATTTTCAGTTCATCCACTTGCAACATTGTTGATAAGGAGACACGTACTATGATTGCTATGGGACTTGAGGATCATGGTCTATATAGACTTGCTGATTGCGGTGATTCTCAGGAGCACGCTCTGGCCGCTAGGAGTACTTCCATCAACAAACTTTGGCATTAGCATTATGGGCACTTGAATGTGCACTATCTCTCTCAACTGTCTCGGGAGGGTTTGGTTGCTGGTCTACCTGAGATCCAAACTCAAAATTATGGAGTTTGCGGAGCCTGTCAAGCTGGAAAGTAGCATCGAACACCATTCTTAGATGGTGATTCTTGGCGTGCCTCTAAGGTACTTCAATTGGTTCATGCTGATGTATGTGGACCAATGCACACTCCATCTGTTACTGGGTCCAGGTACTTTTTATTATTTGTTGATGATTTCAATCGCCAAATGTGGTTGTACTTTTTGAAAAATAAATCAGATGTGTTCAGTACATTTCAGTAGGTTAATGCCTTAGTTGAGAAGGAATCAGATTCTCACATTGTTACTCTAAGGTCAAATAATGGGGGGGAGTTTTGTTCAGCCGACTTCTCTACTTTTTGTGCTCAACACGACATCAAACGACAACTCACCACACCATACACCCCTCAGCAGAATGGTGTCGTTGAACGTAGGAATCACACCATTACTGAAATGGCTCGTTCTATGATGGAGTATCGAAATGTACCCAAGAAATACTGGGCTGAAGCAGTTTATACTGTTGTCTACCTCCTGAATCGGTCACCTACACAAGCCGTTAAGAAGATGACTCCAGAAGAAGCCTAGTTAGGACGTAAGCCTAAAGTGGGCCATCTGAAAGTCTTTGGTTCTACAACTCATGTATGGATTCCAGAAGCCAAACGTGCCAAGTTGGACTCCAAGAGCCGGAAACTTATGTTTACTAGTTACAACGACAATCACAAGGCATACAGGTTGATTGATGTGGAGACGGATCGACTCATATTCAGTTGTGATGTTGTGATTGATGAGACTACTGGTCCATTTGTTCCTACTACCAACCCTGAGGATCAACCTATGCAGGTTCCTGATGATGGTGTTCGTCTTCCTCTTGGTTCTTTTGATGGGAGGGCTTCAGAGCATTTTGACTCTGAAGATGAGGAGTCTACCGGTCATGATATAGCACCACCTAATCTTCCTCAAGATTCATATCCCGATGACTTTGTTCCAATAATCCTAGAAGATGTTTCTCCTACTCCAGATGTTGGTACTTCTACTCGTCAGCCTCAGTGGTGGCTCAAGACTATTGAAGATCTTCATAATGATGAACTCATTGAGGGTAGATCAACTCGCAGAAAGAGCAAGCAACAAAACACAGTCAGTTTTGCTCTTATGGGCAACATCCACAACATCTATGAGCCTCAGACATATTCAGAGGCTAAAAGAATTCTAGAGTGGGAAAAGGCTATGGAGACCGAATACCATAATCTTCTGAAGAATCACACTTGGGCTCTTTCTGATCTTCCTCCTGGGAAGAAACCCATCAGTTGCAAATGGGTATACAAGGTCAAATATCATGCTCGGAAATTCACACAGCGGGAGGGCATTGACTACAAGGAGACTTTTGCTCCTACTGCCAAGATGAGCACAATGCGTCTTCTTCTCGTGATTGCAGCCCAATTCGGATGGACGGTTCATCAAATGGATGTCAAGAGTGCCTTTCTCAACGATGAGTTGCAGGAAGAAGTCTACATGACGCAGCCTCCTGGTTTTCAGGCTACCGGGAAAGAACATCAGGTATGTAGGCTTGTGAAAGCACTCTATGGATTGAAACAGGCTCCCCATGCATGGTACATCAAGATTGATCACTACTTGGTTGATCATGGTTTTCAGCGCAGCCCTTCTGACAGTAATCTGTATGTCAAACACTTTGGTGATGATATTCTCTTTCTTGTTGTCTATGTTGATGACTTGATCATTATTGGCAGTTCCACACCTTTGATTGCAGCAATCAAACATGACTTGTGTCAGGCTTTTGACATGATAGATTTGGGGCTTCTCCATTATCGTTTGGGTATTGAAGTTTGGCAGACTGCTGGTGGTATCTTTATCTCTCAGTCTAAATACGCTCAGAGTCTGCTTGACAAATTGCAGATGTAGGATTGCAAACCTGTCTCCACACCTATGGAGAAGGGGTTGAAGTTATTAGCAAACTCTGATTCACCTCAGATCGATGAAACGACATTCAGGCAACTAGTGGGCAGTCTCATCTACCTCACTGTCACTAGACCTGACATCAGTTTTGTAGTGAGCTACTTTTCTCGCTTCATGACAACTCCAAAAGCTGATCATTGGCTTGCAGCAAAGCGAGTGCTGAGATATGTTAAGGGCACTTCAAATTATGGTATTTTGTATGGTAGATGGAAAGATCCAAAGCGGATTGGTTATATAGATTCAGATTGGGCAAGATCAGTGGATGACTGAAAATCTACTTCTAGATATGTATTCAGTTTGGGTACAGGTGCTATAACATGGACCGGCAAGAAGCAACAGGCAGTGGCTCTTTTCTTGACTGAAGCAGAATATCGAGGAATAGTTAAGGCAACATGTGAGGCAGTTTGGCTCCGTAGGATGCTCTCTGACATGCACATGTCACAAGCAGGTCCTTCACTCTTGTACACTGATAATCAAGGGGTGCTCAAATTGGCCAAAACTCTAGTCTTCCATGAATGTACCAAGCATGTCGAGCTTCATTGCCACTACATCCGCAAGCTAGTAGAAGACGGATCAGTTCAGCTGCAGTATGTTCCAACAACGGATCAAACTGCAAATATTCTCACCAAGTCTCTAAGCCCAGATAAATTTTTCAAATTTAGGGGGCAACTTGGTGTTTTTGACAGATTGACCATTAAGGGAGGGTGTTAGAATATTAAATTCTCTATATTTAATGGTCAATTATTAATGTAATTAAGTAGATTAGATATTTACTGGTTCTAGTAGGTTGACATTTAATGTTTGTAGGTAGAGGTGGTTTGTCTCTTAAATTTCATTAGTTAGGCTCATTAATGACTACAATAATCTGTAGTTTCTATATATTGTAATGATCCTTTTTGTTAATAATGCAAGGTATTTACCAGTTCAATTCTTGAACATCGCTTAGTTGTTTTGAGAGAATTTGGTAGAAGGCCTTCCTGATATTTAGCAGCAGATATCTATTGTTATTGGATCTTGCCAAGCAAGGAAGCAACACATAAATCCATTTGTAGACAAACAGGCTTAGAGAGCCTCGAGAGTCCTATAAGTGGTTCATGCAGACATTTGTGGAACGTTGAACACGACATCAGTCATTGGTGCTAGGTGTTTTCTTCTATTTGTAGATGATTTCAATAGGAAAATGTGGGTGTATTTTGTGAAGTTAAAATCAGATGTGTTTAAGGAATTTCAAAAGTTCAAAGCATTAGTAGAAAAAGAGTTTGGTTGTTCAATAATCACTTGTAGGTTTGATAATGGAGGAGAATTTTGTTCAAACGAATTCAATGACTTTTGTGCTAATTACAGTATAAAATGGCAATACACAACACCCTATTCTCCACAACAAAATGTAATAGTTGAGAGAAGAAACCATACTATTACAAAGATGTCCCTATGTATGATGGAGAATGAGAGTGTTCCCAAGAAGTTTTGGGCTGAGGCAGTTTATCTACTCAACAGGTATGTGACACAGGTAGTAAAGGAGAAGACCCCAAAGGAAGCATGGTCTGGGAGAAACCCAAGGTGAGTCATCTTAAGGTGTTTGGTTCTCTAGCATATGCTTGAATTCCAGTTGAAAAGAGAACTAAGTTAGACCTTAAGAGTAAGAAATTAATGCTTATAGGGTACAATGACAATCATAAAGCCTATAGGTTGATTGATGTGGACTTTGATAGCTTTAATTTAAGTAGTGATGTAATTGATGAGGAAATTGGGCCTTCTTAACTCTCTCCAAAGTTAAAAATTACCAAAGAATAGCCTTTTGTGACGAAGGATTTAGGTATAATGCTTCATGAAGCTTCACGTGAAGGGGGGGAGGATTTTGAGCATGAAGAATCTCTTAGGTAGGTAATGGTACCCGAAGGCTTTCTTAATGATAATTTGGATCAGCATCTAGATGACACAAAAACAAGAAGTCCAATTTATCATGATAACATTGGTTTGGTAGAAGAAACTTCTAAGAAGATACCAAAGTGATGGGAAAGCACCATTCGAGATGTTCGGGATGATGAAATGATCGAAGGAGTTTATGAGCCCCAATATTTTGCAAATGCAAAAGGAAAACTTGAATGGGAAAAGGCCATGGAAATCGAACATAAGAGTCTTACGAAAAATAATACTTGGGTCCACTAGGGAAGAAACCCATTGGTTGCAAACAAGTGTACAAAGTCAAGTACAAATTTGATGGTACACTTGACAAGTTCAAGGCACGGTTGGTCACAAAAGGGTTCTCACAAAGAGAAGGCATTGACTATGAGAACTTTTCTCTTACAACAAAGATGAGCACCATTTGTTTAGTTCTAGTCATGATAGCACAATTTGGTTGGAAAGTTCATCAAATGGATGTAAAGAGTGCCTTCCTTAATGACGATTTGGAGGAAGAGGTGTACATGTCTCAACCTCGGGGTTTTTCAGGTTACAAGAAAGGAGCATCACATATCGAGACTAAAGAAAGCTCCATATGGCTTGAAGTAGGCATCCATGGCATGGTACATTAACATTAACATGTATTTGGTTGAACAAGGATTCCAAAGAAGTCCGTTGGATCCATATTTGTATGTCAAAAGTGTAGGCAATGAGATCATTCTACTAGTCATTTATGTAGATGTTATGATCATTACATGTAGTGAGGCGCATTTGATTGAACAAATCAAATGTAATTTGAGTAATGCTTTTGACATGATTGATCTGGGCCTCCTACATTACTTCCTAGGTATTGTTAGTAGATTGACCATTAAGGGAGGATATTAAAGTAATATTGTAATATTTAGTATATAATGGTCAATTAGTTTTTAGGATATACTTTAGGAATAATCTTTTACTCTTTTAGTTAAGTTCTTATGCTTTTGCTTTACTAGTTGTCACTCTTGTCCTTTTTGGATAAAGCGGTTGTAACTCTTATTTAAGGACGCCTTCACTCTTTTGTTAATATTGAATATCTCGGTAATCATTTTGTGTTATAATTTTTGTTACACTTATCATAGTGTTCCTCCTTTGAAATAGCCTTTTCTTCTAAATGCAAATGTGTTGTTTGGAACTTTGAAGTAATTGGATGCTCCACAAAGGCTCGTTTTTTATGTTGAGACAAATACCTGCATTATGTTTTCCAATCTTTGTTTGAAGGAATCTGCCTATCTCCCCGACGTATGATCTCTTGCAAGAGCTAGGAATTAATGACTCCACTTCACAATTTTGACTTCGAAGGATATTTTGGTGTCTTGAGAACTTTTTTGATTTTGTTTAGTAGAAGGAAAGCATTTTTAATGTCTCGACATTTTTGACTTGTTTCAATCTTACTGGAAATTAATTCATTGTATGGAAGGAATGCTTGAGGCTGGTTCATTGAGTTTTCAATCCTTGGTTGATGCACCTATTCTTAGCTTGCCATTATGAAATGCTCTTGCTATTTGTTTACCCTTGTATGCAGTCCTCTTAAAAATCATTTGCTCCACATGCTTATCATTTGAAATTAAGGAGACTTTGGTAGTAAGGATCTTATGTATAATTCTCTATGTATGCCTTTCCTTTCCTATAAATTTGGCAAGCTAGAGAACCATTTGTATTTCTTCAAACATTACTTTCCAATCCCATGGTGAGTTTTATGCTATCACTGACATAAATTCTATTGAGGTGTACATGGAATTTCCCATGTTTATCCTTCCTTTGTGACCTATTCAATTTGGTATCATCCACACACCTCTTCCACCATTTTAGGGAGTAGAGGGCACTTTCCTCAATGCGCTTCATAAAAAGTTTGGACTGTGACAAAGAGAGATCTCTAGCAAAGGTCCATGAGAGTTTCAATCCATCATACATATTTTTCTCACCACATCAATAGCCTCTTGAATTGGAATCTTTGTGAATAGGGGGATCACTTCAAAGCTCACTAATCGTCCTCCAGTTTTGTGTATAAAATTTATGTTAATGGATGATAGCTTCGGTCAGATATGAATGACACTGATGCAAGTATCATTGTCATTTATGAGTGATCGAAATTATCATTCATGTTATGATATTTCTAAAGGAAACATTTAAAATTGAAATTATGAGCATTCATATAAATTCGATCATTCCCGTGATATTATATTCTGCATTCATGTGAAATCGGAATTCTCTTATGTCATTTGCCATCATATAGAAGGTTATATACGTGTGAGTATATACATAACAAATGAGTTGTTAAACCCGCACCCTAAAGGACGCGTCCCATGAGTGGATGTGCCTCCACTCGTGGAGACACATCCTCTCATGAGGCGTGCCTCTTAGGGGCGGTCTCCTTCCTTACTTATGGTGGTTCCTCATTCGATATGCAAACATAGAAATCGGACAATGTTCTGCAATCAGCACATTTAATAAAAGCACATTCGACATCATGAGAAGAAATCAGAGAAACGTCTTTGACAAACATAATCAAACATGCTTGAGTTATACGATCCTTAACATGGTATTAGAGCCGAGTTTCGGGATTAAGCAGCAAGAAGAATAGGATAGACGCCTGAGCAAGAGACACTTTGTCATCATCGTGAAATTAAGATTTGACGGCGGAAGCTATTGGGACAATATCAAGATAGGAGTATTCGATATCCATTGGAGCTAGGAGACACATCACATGTGGTTGCCGTCCATTCTGACGGAATCGAGCTAACAACACCAGTCGCATAAGCATTGAGGATTAGATGATATGTGAAGTTTTTTTTATGTTGTGGTGGATGGAAGATACGATCGGGATGGAGTCCGGAAGAAAGGAAATAAGGTGTTTTGCAGGGTGCTGGTTCGTTCCCTTGGCGCCCATAAGAACAAGGCTATGCCAAGGTATGATCATGGTGGCTCTGGCCAATCCCATCACAGAGCACCTCCCACGACTAAAGTCTTAGACAAGTACCTAAATCACGTGATCTCCGGGAGAGTCAGGAACGTTTTTTTTTTTTGTGATTACGGTTGCGGGTGGCAAGAACAGAAGGTGATCACGATTTGTATGGGTGAGATTAATCATCCTCAAGTCTTGCCACGGGAATGTCTATTGGCAATGAAGACAAAAGGGAGATAGTTGAATGAGTTTGCCGAATTTCACATAGCCGTTGTTGGTTCTTCATTACTGTCTCTTGTCACTACATTGAGACATTTTGAATCTTTTCAATATTCATTATTGGTCGACATCTTTCAACCTTAACACAAATAGCAGTGTGGGTTGAGGTGATGAAGCACGATCAAGAATAGCCAGTGTTCGGCACCCAGAGGTGACGCCTCCTAATCTGAGTTGAGTCGCCTTCGAGAGAACTCCTATGTTTACCCCGTGTCGTGATGAAGACCCGTGCTCTTGTGTATGTCCGCAGATAGATGGCAGCTTTGTGTGCGGATAAGGACTATTGGAATTCTGCGCTAGTCTGTGGCTTGGCCACAATTCATCGGTCAACCTCTTCTAGTCTTCGGGTACTTTCAAATCACCACTAATCTATGCAAAGGTTGCAGAGGTGGTCGCTCCCTACAGGTTCAGTATAATGCATCCTCCCCAAATCTGAATGTACGCAAGTGAGTGTAATCCCAGATGAAGAAGCTCGCTGCCAGAAATGACATCGCCTTAGTACTGCGTGCAGTCTTGCTCTTCACGAGAAGAGTCACCTGCGTGTGTGTGAGTTTGCTAGGCTTAAACTCAATAGTGGAAAGTATTCAAATGGCACCGGCCAGAGCCAACGACTCTGCCTAGACGACGGATGTAATCGTCACCCCCCGATGTGGTCTTGCAGTAAAATCGATATATGAGAACATGACTATGAGTGCATTTGGATGAATCGAAGAACATTCACAGGTTTCCCAGTTTGAACTATGGTCCGACTTGAGAAAGTCCGGCCAGCCATCCCTTGAACATGTTCTCTTAGCTCTGAGGGAGACAGAGGAAGAAAGGGAAGCAAGGATCAAAAGCCTGTTTTTTGATGCAACAAACATGGGGTTTACAGGCATTAAGGATACCTTCTGAGTACATGAATGCTAGGGATGGCCAGGTTGATTACTTGAGATTTTGGCACTACTTAGAAGACAAGGAACTTGAGTTGTACTGCATCTTCGTAGGGGAAGATGAGACTTAGCTACAGGTCTAGCCCAATGGTGTACCAACATAAAGAGATAAATATTCCATGCTTGAATAATGTTCATGAATTTTATGTAGATATGAATTCATGCAATAAACATTGGACTAGTGAATCATGTATGCATCTAGCATTTCTCTTCGATAGTTTAGTTCTATGAACTATTAGTAATCTATCTATAATGTTTTCAGGACGGATCAAGAAGTGTAAGAGATTGCTTTCAAGAAGAGCTTGATGCATACTGTAGGAAACACTGCTTGCAGCCATGTGACTGAATGAATGGTTGAAGACATCTTTTCGAAGAGGAAGAATTAACCTTCAGAGGGAGTTCTATGACTCACTGAGAATAAGTAAGGGTTGCAGTATTGCAAAAGCTAGATTCTAAATCCTTGAAGTACCTCTTCAACAGTTGAGATCAGAATTGATCAAGTCAATCAACCTGGATTTAACATTGGTACCTCTGCAAACCTATTTATAATAGAGGGATCTGGGATGAGGTTGAAAAGGACAACCCTGAATCTCTACAGAGGTGTGCGTTGGAATCCATTTCTCTAAAGTATTGTAAACATCTTTGGTCAAGGAGGTTAGGAGGTTGATGCAAATACTTCAAGCTTCAGAGGGAGTCGCATCTTCATTTGTTGTAATGCATAATTCTCTGAGATAGAGAGACATGAGGTGAAAGCCCTTATTCATCTCCGAGACTGAGATGAGGCGTCATGTTGAGAGAATCCATGACAACAGGTCCTAGGATCTAACTACAGAAGAGTCCCAACATCCGTAGTATGGCTTAAAGGGGGGGTGTTGGATATAAGCCACACCCGGTCTGATAATGGGCTAGCCACAAGAGGCCAGTAGCTTAGTTGATAGAGCACTCAAGCAACAAATGGAAGGTCCTAGTGAATGCTCTAAGCCAATTCAGAAAATATTTTGTAGCACAAAGCTCGACAAAAGCTGATTACAATGCAGCCTCTATGGGGGCAAGAGAAGCAGTTTGGCTTCGTAAATTGCTTGTGGGACTCCTTGATCTAAGCACATTGAGATCCCCTATCTTTATGTAAGAGATATGGTGGAAAGGAAAGTGATCCAGTTGGAGTATATTAGTTCAAATGTTTAAACAACAGACATACTCAACAACTTCTCTCCAGAGTTAAGGTTGAACTCTTCGGGAAGAAAACTTGGTATGTAATTTGATATTATGTTTGAAATTCAAATTTGTTTATAAGTTGTACTAATATATAAAGATGTTTAATGTGTAAACTCTTTTGTCATGTGTGTGGCTCCATGACTTTATGGGCCTACTCCCCCTGTGTGCATTATCGAAAGGTGACGATCTAATAATGAACACTAGTATTTGACATTGTAAAGTGACGACTCTACAATGATGAACTATCATGTAACTTGATAACTGTGGACATGTCATGATGGTATCTCTTGGACACCTTGATGGATATCATGAGACTTGATATCTGAAGGTCATTGTGATCCATAAGATATAATCATGGTGGATGATTATATCCGTGGATATACCATGAATTATGGTAGACATCATGTGACTTGATGTCAGTGCACATACCATAATGAAGATGTGTTATGGAGAATGTCATGTGACTTGACACTTTCATAAGCATATCATATCTTCTGATATCACGAGTTAGGTGATATCACTTTTGGAAGTTATTCTTCCTAGTTAAAGAGGGAGTGTTGAAATAATGAAGATGTGTTATGAAGAATGTTATGTGACTTGACAACTTTGAGAAAACATATCATATCACGTGTGAAGGTGATATCTTGACTTATTTGATTTGAAATATCTTCCCTAGCTAAGAGGGAGTGTTAATGGATGATAGCTTCGGTCAGATATGAATGACAGTGATGCAAGTATCATTGTCATTTATGAGTGATCGAAATTATCATTCATGTTATGATATTTCTAAAGGAAACATTTAAAATCGAAATTATGAGCATTCATATAAATTCAATCATTCCCGTGATATTATATTCTGCATTCATGTGAAATCGGAATTCTCTTATGTCATCCGCCATCATATAGAAGGTTATATACATAACGAATGAGTTGTTAAACCCGCACCCTAAAGGACACGTCCCATGAGTGGACATGCCTCCACTCGTGGAGACATGTCCTCTCATGAGGTGCGCCTCTTAGGGGCGGTCTCCTTCCTTACTTGGTGGTTCCTCATTCGATATGCAAACATAGAAATCGGACAATGTTCTGCAATCAGCACATTTAATAAAAGCACATTCGACATCATGAGAAGAAATCAGAGAAACGTCTTTGACAAACATAATCAAACCTGCTCGAGTTATACGATCCTTAACAATTTAAAAGAGAAATGAGCATAATCCATGATGAAAGGTAATGTGTTAGCCAACTAAGGTTTGAGATTTCTCTATATAATAAAGCTGCAAGGTCATAAGCAAGAGAATTTGTGGACTCAAAAAATGGCCTTATGGGAGCCCTTGTTTTTGTGGATAATTAGAGTGCCATAAATTCTTGAAGTGACTTATTTTTTCAAAACCAGTCTTTCCTTAAAGCCTCATCTATTGAAGAATCTTGGAAATTTTATTCTACTTCATTTTTTAGTGATAGTCCAAGTTGTTCACTACACCAGGTAAGTTTCTATACTCACTTAAAGTGACTTTATTTAATAGAATCAATCTTTTCTATAGCTCTGTGGTCTTCCATTTTATATATATAGACAGACTTGTTCATCAACACCATGAAATTTCCTCTACATACTTTTGAGATCAATATCTGCATTATTATCAAGCCTCTTCAAAACTAGGAACTCCTCTTTTGTAATTTTTCTCTTTGAAAATCTGAGAGCTACTGCACAGCCTTTTCTTATTTCTTTTGTTGCATTCCCAATGCTAACCAGGGAATTTTCAGTCAGAATGTGTTTGGGGGTTATGTCAGAACCCAAACCTTTATGCAAGATGCTTACAGTGGTGTCTCCAAGATAAAAATTGCTGAACTAACAACCAAAATACAATAAACCGAACTCAAACCAAGAAAATATGAATTGGACTGGTTCACCTCAACTTGAGAGTTGGAATTAATAGTCTGAGTGTTTTGTTCAGCTACAAGATCTGAATAACAGCTAGCCTTTTTGTCAACTGTGGATATGCCATTATTGTCAGCATGTGGGCATGGGAGGAGAACAGCTAGATTTGAATTTTTTTAAGTTTGAATGTGTTTGAGAATAGGCTTCTGCATCTTTCCCTTAGTGTTCTAGGAAAAGTAAGGAATTTATTACTCGTAATTACATGCTTTAGAATCTAGGTGAATTGTCAGTAATACTTTGTTACTACTCTTAACTGGGTTGGAATATTAAGATAGTTGAACAACTTATGACATTCTTTGGCATAAAATTATAATGTAAATATTGTCTCTGTTAGAACCTTTGTGGATATGCCATTATTGTCAGCATGTGGGCATGGGAGGAGAACAGCTAGATTTGAATTTTTTTAAGTTTGAATGTGTTTGAGAATAGGCTTCTGCATCTTTCCCTTAGTGTTCTAGGAGAAGTAAGGAATTTATTACTCGTAATTACATGCTTTAGAATCTAGGTGAATTGTCAGTAATACTTTCTTACTACTCGTAACTGGGTTGGAATATTAAGATAGTTGAACTGCAACTTATTATATTCTTTGGCATAAAATTATTACAAGGAATTTATTACTCGTAATTACATGATTTAGAATCTAGGTGAATTGTCAGTAATACTTTGTTACTACTCTTAACTGGGTTGGAATATTAAGATAGTTGAACTACAACTTATTACATTCTTTGGCATAAAATTATAATGTAAATATCGTTTCTGTTAGAACCTTTGCATCTTAATGGTTGGATGTTTTCATGATAAGCTTGTGCGCAAAAAAAATGATTTTCACTACACAATTAAATCAGGTGCTGCATTATTGTTTTTAACAATATGATTTGGGAGGGAAGGTGTTTGTGTTCAAGCATCATCCTGTCATGGATGCACTCTTATTACTGCCTCTTCTTGTCTCTCAACAGAAAAATGAATACTACATTTTTAAACTAGAGCTTACTTGTTCGTAATAATAATAGCATCTCTCAGAAATAACACAAAGACAGTGGCACAGCAGTTTGTGGTTGTGATGACATTAAGGAGGGCCATGATTCAATTGCTCTCGGGGATGTCAAGTTGTGGATGGCTTCAGAGCAGAGCCAGATTGTAATCCTGCTTCAAATCTCCTGTCAAAAATGATTATCATTAACTAAAGAATCATGTTTTAGCATTATTGTTAATTATTATTGTAAACATGGAAGTATCTACTTCTGTGTGTATGTGTTGCAAGATGATCTGTGGAACAGGAATATTTACATAACAAAAATTGATGCTTACGTTGTATTTCTAAATTTTGTTCACAGTTTTCACATTTATGCTCATCATAAGCTTAACAGTATATAATCACTTTTATATTATTAATCTGATATTTGTAATGTTTTTGTTTGATATCAGGAAGATCTGGGAGAACTACCTCTTGCAGGAAAGCATAATAAAGGTTGCCATTGCAAGAAGTCAGGTTGTCTGAAGAAGTATTGTGAATGTTTCCAAGCAAATATTTTATGCTCTGAAAATTGCAAATGCTTGGATTGCAAAAACTATGAAGGTAGTGAAGAACGAAGAGCTCTATTTCATGGGGAGAATAATGCAAGCTTAAATTATGCTCAGTTGGCAGCAAATGTTGCTATTAGTGGACCAGTAGGGTCTGTAGGGTATGCTTCTCCTTCTCCCAACAAGAAGAGAAAAACTCAAGAGCTTGTATTTGGACAAGCACCAAAAGAACATGGCCCTCACAGGATGACTCAGAGTTTGCAGGTAATGATACTTATTTAGAGTAATTGCTCAATAGCATTAGAGAAAGAATCTTAGAATACATAGTTGTACTTTTATCACGGGGGACAATGTTTTCTGAATCTGTCTTATACAATACCCTTATACAATAGTATCTTCTGGAATATGATTTTGGAAAAGTAGATATTATTTGGAATGATTTGCTACTAAATGTAATTTAGCAGGCCAATATCCCAAAGAGTACTACTGTGATAAATGCCTCTGTCCCTGCTATTCAAACAATGCATGCTACTGCACCTGTTGTGATACCCATGCCATCCACTAAGGTTCAGTACAGGTATATATTAGTACTTAACCTTGTAAGAAATCTTTTGATCTTCAACATCAGAGTGCAATTTTATTTTCATTTATAGCTGACATTTATATTTCTTGGAAGATCTCTTTTGGCCGATGTAATTCAGCCAACTTATGTCCAGGATCTCTGTAAACTATTGGTTGTTGTCTCAGGAAAGGCTGCCAAAACAAGTGCAGGTAACATTTCTCTCTATATGTAGCCGTAATGGTAGCAAGCATTTTCTTAAACTGGTTCCAATCTTCATAAAATCCGTTGGTCTCTTTTTACTTGTCACCTGATCACTTGTACATGTATTGGTTGAAAATAATTTCATGAATGACATACAATTTTTTTATTTTGATAAGATCATTTATGTGCACCTTTGTAAGTTTATATCTTAGCTTCCTCGCAATTGATTCATCTTGTTACTTTCTGATATATAGAGGAAAAGGGTTGTCAAGATGAGAGTGTGAATACGCAAACTGAGAAGGGGAATGATTTGGGAAGCAACAAGGACTCTAAGCTTTTGCATGCCCAGAATGAAGATCGTACAAATAATACGCAAAATGACAGGTTGGGCCCTGATCAAAGAGAAAAGCTAGTTGCTGGGGCAACTTCTTCTAACTGTGTGGATGACTCAGAATCAGATGGTGTTGCTGATAACCGCAAGCAAAGGGCTATGTCACCAGGAACTTTAGCTCTAATGTGTGATGAACAAGACAGTCTTTTTATGCCTTCAGCTTCACCTTCGGGAGATCCTTCTTCCAGGAGATCTTATAACCAACGTGCCTTGGAAGTTTATGCTGAACAAGAGAGAGCTGTGTTGACAGAATTTCGTGATTGTCTTCATAGGATCATCAGTGTTGGCACATGGAAAGGTTTGTGATTATATTCACAATCATTGCAATTGCTACTGATCTTTACTTCTGAACATCTTTTTGTCTTTTGAAAATAGACCATCTTTTCATACTGTCAATACATGTTTAGTTTTCTTTTGAAATGGTCAGTTGTATTATTTTTTCTTATATTTAGACAATTCATTTCTGACAGCATCAATGCATCAACCAGCCCAATATTCAGATGCAGTTAAATCTGAATTACCTGTTTCTGGATCAATGCAAATCAATCAGCCAACTGTTGTTGTACCTAGGGTGGCCAGACCAGTGCCTTTTTTTTCCGATGCTGTTACTGCTGCTTCTGTACCTGTTTCAACTGGACCCGTATCCACTATGACTGCAGTTAAAACTAGTTTGCCAGGAAGACCCTTAGAAAATGGGGATCTTCATGCTAGTGTTGAGAGCGCACAAAAGTTGTGATCTATAACAGATACTGGTTTTCAGGTAATAGAGAATGGCAACATTGTTGGTGATATAAAACACCCACCATTTGCAAAGTTGTCAGAAAGGAAATTTAAACCTTTATATTACCACCAAATCTGGTTCTTGTTGCAGCTTAATAAATAGCTGCTTGTATAACTAGAATTTGCTGGGTAAAGCAACACCAATGTGTTTCACTCGTCATATCAAGCTGAGCCAATTTTCTTGTTGACCTGGTTTTTGATGTTTGACGGGTGTTAACCATGGTTTTTATCGTTGTGGGTGGTTCAATTTACCCTCTTCAATGGCTCCAGTTTGCATATACAAAAGACAAAATCTATCAGGCAGACACTGTATTTTTCACATTTTCAGTATTGAAAATGTGTCTACCTTTGGGGATAGTGCATCTCCCCTAATTCAAAGTTTTTTCATGTAACTGCTCATTGTTTCATCTGAATTAGTTGCATCAGCATTGGGAGGATGCTGAAAAGTTGCTTCAGAGTTATTCTTCTGTGTTTTCATTCTTTGCATTGGAGGAGTGCTGATTTCAATCTTCAAGCAGAAAGGAAAATTCAGGGCTTAATAACAGTAACATACTCCTTCCGCTTACTCTGGTCTTCTGATGAGCAAAGCTGATTACTTCTGAACAGAGTGGCCAAATCTTACAACTATAAGTCATCTTTAGCATTCATGTCAGATATTCATATCTACAGAGAAACACCAAAATTATCTTCATGGATTTACATGTATGGACCTTTATTTGAGTAAACTGGCATGCCAGACAATTGTCTATTAAAGTTGCCTTTTACATGAAAGATTTGAGGATCCATCTTAGTAGCATTTGCATAAATTAAACCCCCAAAATGATTAAGTTAGGATAGTGTGGATGGTGCCTACGGCAGTTCCAATCAGTTGAGAATTTTGTAGACTCTTGGTGGCAAATGGAATTCTCAGTAGGCAGGGAGAGACAAATGGAGTAAAATGGCAATGCTTGTGTTGCCTTATTTTTAAGCATTGTTACATCCTTACAAACAATCTGCCGTTGAGAGTAGCATCGTTCAACTTAAAACTGGAGCTAGCATTAAAGAATGACAAGAATGAACAAGATAAAGGGTTAATGTTAAAAAATATCGAGTAATAAAATCGGAGAGTGAACTGCTGGCAATTACTTGGTTATAAATTTCCCATTAAGGAATCTGATAAAAAAGCAAGTTATGTTAAAATAATAAATAGAACTAATAGTATGAAGATACTTGAATAATTAAATATATTATATAGAACTCGTGGTATGATGATGAATATCAATATCTACGAACTTTAATAGAGTTAATGTTTGCGAAACAATTATCATGTCAGTCTTCATGTTGCATTGTTTGGAATATTAAGATCATCCGACCTTACATGCATTTTAGTGGAAACGACATTTGGTTTATTTTCGTTATTCCATAAGTTTGGCTATATAACATCGAACGTGCTTGCATAAATACCGTGACAATAATTTGGCTGACATCAATGTAATGGAACCCCAATAAACATAATGATTGATAATTGTAAGGAAAAAAAATGCATAAATCACACTTTTATCCCCTTTTACTACTCTCATTTAGACCTTGTCCTCATATGTCTCATTTTGATGCTTGATTTAATGAATTTTAGATCATAATTTAACACAACGCAGACAATTGACATAATAACCAATAATTGTAGAGGAGAAAAGTGTATGCTTTTCATTTTTACCTACCACCTATATTACTTTCATTTAGACCTTGTTCTTAGATGTGTTGTTTTAGTACTTGATTTGATGAATTTTGACACAATCCAGCCAATTCTTATATTCACCAATTCAGTCCTTAACTAAGCATGATATATTTGTTGTCCATGATGTAGTCTATATATGGGGGTCTTATCAAACAACCAAAATCTAGAAGCTAACAATGAATACTTTGATACAACAACAATTTAATATGAATTTTATTTCAAGTCTCAAAACAATTATCTTTATAGCAATTAGGAGTACAATAAATTCAATCGAAATCACCTTCAAGAATTTTCCCCAACCTTTTCCCCATTCCCCCAAAAAGCAATCTATACAAAACAAATTTCTTTTACGCTTTGGACTCAAAGGGAGTTAATTGTTGCAAGATTGGCCACATAAGTAATTGAATTGTTGTAGAATGGAATGTTCAATATTTGAGTTAAGTCTTGTGACTTGTTTAGGCAAAAAACTTTGCATATCCAAATTGACCAGGAATCTTTGCATATTAGGTTCGCTAGCAAGAGTCCGCAAATACCTATTATAAATAGTGATGTCGATAAAGGATGAAATAATATTAGATAAGTCCTTTTTGTGAAGTTTGACATCCATTTGAACGAGCTTATTATAAATTGTTCATAAGTTTGGTTCACTTGAAAAATCTCACATTTTGTACTTTGTTGACATTATCATTTTCCTTTTTGTGGAAGTTTTGTTGCTTACTAAACGAAACCTTTAATCGATACACATTCAATTTAGTTTCATTTGTCCACAAGTTGTACAATGATGACATCATCGTTTGGTCACAACATGTTTACATTCATTTGCCAATTGACCTTTGTCTTATGTTGATGTCATCATTTGTTTGCGTTATGCTCACATCACCATCAAAATTGTTCATCCAAACCAGTTATCAAAACTTAAAATTTTTAGTTCACTTGAGTTTTCTTGCAAATCTTGTTGGACTTGAGGTTCTTGCACCATCAAATTGTTCATCCAAACCAAATATCAAAATTTACAAGTTTAGGTCATTTGTTTCTTGCAAATCCACTTGAACTTGAAGTTCCCACAAAACATTCACCATCAAAATTGTTCATCCAAATTGGATATCAAAACTTACATGTTCACTTGAGCTTCCTCGCAAATCCAATTGAACCTAAAGTTCTCACAAAATAGTTGAATGTGAAAAAATGGCTTGGAATTACTTGTGAGGAAATTACTTAGTATTGGTTGTAAGAAAATGTCTTGGAACTAGTTATAAAGAGATCCAATTCCAAATTGAAGTTTCACAAATATCCAATTAGAGATTAAAACTCTATATTCGCATAATTTAGCCATTTTTTCCCCCTATCTTCATCAAATAGAAATTGCAAGTACCCATTAAGCCCTTTTACGAAGTGATGTCCTTAAACCATTTTGAGTTTGAAAATTCTCCTGAAACAACTACCAAAAACTAACACAATAGAAATTGAAACACAATAAAATTGAACTAAAAACAAAACTTGAAATATTTTGGTTGATACATGATTGCTCGTGAACTTGGATTACCTTGGATAGAATTACGAGTGTGGTTTTTTCTTGTTCACACAATCGTGCATGTGTTTGTGTCCACTTCATTTGAACTTAACTCTCACTCTCCTCAAGTCAGCTCCCTTCCAAAATGGGTTGTTGCCTATTGGCTTGCATGTGAAAACATTTGAATTTGGCACCTAGATCTCATATTTAATCACAAAGTCTTTGATGACTAATCAATGCATTCATAAAGAGCATTATAGCACCAAATCATAAAAATATGCAACACTTGCATCAACAAATAACATAGAAGGCAATATTGCATATTGTCTGATATTTTCTCACTTAGTGAAAAACAATAAAAGGGGTCTAACAAAGGTTCAAGGAAGTTCCAAACTTCAATCCTAGTGGAGTAGAGTCCAAAAGGTTGTCATTAACATTTATTTATTGTTAATTTAGATATCACATTAAAAGTGCAAATTTAAAAGTTAGGCTATAGTTGTTGATGTTTATTACAGCGTCGGTCTGCACTTCCCAAGAGAAATATATTAAATGAATATTTTCTAATGTCAAAGGGCCGACCCTTAAAGGATTCGCACTTACCATGGCCGACCCTAAATTGTATTTATTATTTATGTTTTCCTTAAAGGGGGCCGACCTAACTTGAAGAGGCGCCTCTCTTGCATAAATACAAGGTCTTCTTGTCATTGTTTATCATCGAATCCGATAAGCAGTTCGCACCTATTATCAGCAGATCAAATTCGCAGTCTTAGAAGAAGTTCATACTTGAGCAGCAGATCATCATTACTGTAGCAGCAGACCAAGTTCAAGGAAGAGCAGATTTATTTGCATCTAAGTATTAAGGAAAAGTGCGAAAACATTAGCCATTGTTGGGCTATGTTGTAAGCAGATTTCTGTCACTATATTATCATATATATAAGAGAATCATTTGCTGGGTTTTTCTCCCTCAAGAGGAGGGTTTTCCCAGGGTATCTTGTTGTGTTCATTGTCTTATGTGTTGCATTTCTTTTGTACAATTGATTATCTAATCTGATCTAAGAAACACTAACATGGTATCAGAGCGGGTGTGAAAAAGATCGTGATCAGATTTAGTTCGCAACACTCACTTTATTCTTTTTCAGTCTATCTTCTAAATTTCTCAAGATGGTGAACGGTCTGAAAATCGAGGATAGACTCGAAGGGATCTCGAACTACATATCATGGAGGTTCAGGTTCATACTAACTTTGGAAGAGAATGATTTGGCTGAGTTTGTGAAAACAAAAGTTCCCGAACCTGAGGGGGAAGAAGAGAAGCTGCAATGGAGGAAGAAAGACACTAGGGCAAATAAAGCATTGGTTGATTCCGTCAAGGATCATATTGTACCAATTATCTTCAAGTTGGATACAGCAAGAGAGATGTTTACAACCTTGGAAGAGATGTACGAAATCAACAACACCAGTCGAGCCCTTGCTCTGAAGCAACAACTTCATCATGTGAAAATGGCGAAAGGAGAATCTGTTATTACATACTTCATGAGGATTTCAGAGATAAAAGATCAGCTCTCCACTATTGGTCACATGATTGATGATAAAGAACTGACTATGCTTGCTCTCAATGGTCTTCCGCTTTCATGGGAGGCGTTCATCCAAGGAATCAGTGCAAGATCCGAACTTCCCAAGTTTGATCGATTGAGGATTGATTGCATTCAAGAAGAGTCAAGACTAACAGCAAGGGGGATTGGTCAAAGCTCAAAGAATGAAGAATTACAAGTTCTTACCTCTCATTCATCAAATAAAGGCAAAGGCTTTAAGAGAGGTTTCTTCAAAAGGAATCGAGAAGATGGAAATGATGATGCTCCTACCTTCAAAAGGAAACGAGACATGTCCAAGATTCAATGTTTTCGTTGTGATAAGTATGGTCACTTTGCGAGGGTTTGCCCCCAACGACCTAAGCTTCAAGTTGCCACTGCAGATGTTGAAGAAGTTGCTCTACAAAAGGACTCCAGTGATTATCTATTTTATTCAGCCTTGTCTAGCAATGTTTCTACTGACTCTAATACTTGGTTGATTGACAGTGGTGCTTCTAGGCACATCACCGGATTCAGAAGTCACCTTTCAAACTTAATGGAAAGCAACTCTAGTGATCAAGTTGTTATTGGAGATGATGCTAGATATTCTGTAAAAGGGATTGGAAATTCCACTCTTCACTTGGATTCTGGAATTTCTTTGGAGTTGAATGATGTACTGTTCGTACCAGGGATAAAGAGGAACCTTGTTTCAATTTCAGCATTAGAAGACAAGGGTTATCAAGTTGCCTTCTCTAAAGGGAAAGTTCTTATATGGGCAAAGAACTCCAGCTTCAAAACTGCTCAAGTGATTGGAGTTAGACATGAATGTCTCTACACGCTGTGCACTCGTCCTCTTCAAGCACTTGTGCATAACAGTACCAGCATGTGTGATCTTTGGCATCGAAGATTGGCTCACATTCACTTTCGTGCTCTACCTATCATGGAGAAGATGGTCACCGGTCTTCCGAAATTCGATCAAGAACATGAAGGTACATGCAAGGGATGTGCCCTAGGCAAGAACACAAAAGGTACATTTCATTCCAGTGAAAGTAGATCTAAATGTATTCTTGATCTCATTCATTCTGATTTGTGTGGTCCAATGTCTATTGCATCATCTAGTGGTTTCTTGTATTATATTATTTTCATTGATGATTACTCTAGAAAGACTTGGATCTATTTCTTGAGATCTAAAGAATCAGAAGAAGTATTAGAAAGATTCAGAGAATTCAAAGCACAGATTGAAAATCTGTCTGGGAAGAGGATCAAAGTATTGAGATCTGATAATGGTGGAGAATACACTTCTGGCACATTTTGAGACTTTTGTATTGAAGCAGGGATTAAGAGGGAGTTCAGTGTTCCCTATAATCCACAACAAAATGGTATTGCTGAAAGGAAGAATAGGTCTATTGTGGAAGCAGTGAAAGCTATGATCCATGATCAAGACTTACAAATCTCTCTTTGGGTTGAAGCATCAAGAACAAGCCGTCTATGTTCAAAACAGGAGTCCCCACAGGATCTTAGAGAATAAAACTCCTGAAGAAGCATTCTCAGGCGTGAAGCCTGAAGTTAGTCATTTGAGGATCTTTGGCTGTCCAGTCTATGCTCATATTCCAAAGGAAAAGAGAACAAAGCTAGAACCTTCTGGGAAGAAAGGCATTCTTGTAGGCTACAGTGAGACATCAAAAGCTTACAGGATTTACATTCCAGGACAGAAGTCTATTGAGATCAGTAGAGACGTCACATTTGAGGAACATGTTGCTTATAGAAGGTCCAAAGGCACTCCTATGGAGGTTGATGAAGAAGAACCTCCTCAAGATATGGAAGTTGACCATATTCCAGAGAATCTGAAGGAGGATACAAAACCTAAAGAAGATATTGATCCAGCTGAGCCTTTGGATCCTACTGATGGGCCTCTAGACATTGTGATTGGAAAGAAAAGACCTCTTTGGGCTCGCAGGACAATGCAGGAAGCAGAAAGGTTTGCAGCTCCAAGAGGAGCCTTCAGAGAAAGCAAGAGACCTCACAAGTTCTCTAGTTATGTTGCCTTGATAAGTCAGATTATTGAGTTAGAGCCTTCAAATGTTGAAGAAGCTTCTAGTCAACAAGTATGGAAAGATGCCATGATTGAGGAGTATCAGTCTATACTTAAGAACGATGTTTGGGATATAGTTCCTAGACCCAAAGAAAAATCTGTGGTGTCTTCTAAGTGGCTCTTCAAGATCAAGCATGCAGCTGATGGGAGCATTGAGAAACACAAGGCTAGATTTGTGGCTAGAGGGTTCTCACAAAAAGAGGGAGTTGACTATGAAGAAACCTTTGCTCCTGTGGCTCGTTACACGTCTGTTAGAACCATCATTGCTATTGCTGCATCTAGAGGATGGAAGATTCACCAAATGGATGTAAAGACAGCTTTTCTGAATGGCATAATAGAAGAAGAGGTTTACATTGAGCAACCAAAAGGATTTGAGGTGCATGGGAAAGAGTCTCATGTCTGCAAGCTGAAGAAGGCCTTGTATGGTCTTAAACAAGCTCCTCGTGCTTGGTATGAAATAATTGATCAGTATCTTTCAAGTCTGAGTTTCTCAAAGAATGATGCAGATTCTAACCTCTACTTCAAAGTAGTAAATGGTGAAGCATTAATTTTGGTTTTATATGTTGATGACCTCATCATTACTGGTGAAGAACATCTAATTCTAAAATGCAAGAAGGAATTAGCTTCAAAATTTGAGATGAAGAATCTAGGTCTCATGCATTACTTTCTTGGCTTAGAAGTTTGGCAAAAGCCAGATGAGATGATTCTAAGTCAAGGGAAGTACACTGTTGACATTCTCAAAAGGTTTGGTATGATTGACTGCAAACCTATGTCTACACCCATGGAGACTAATTTAGATAAGCTGAAAGAAGCTGCAGCTAGTTCAGAACCAGTGGATTCTACGATGTATAGACAGTTGATTGGTTCATTGATGTATCTAGTTAACACTAGACCTGATATTTGCTATGCAGTGAGTGCACTTAGCCAGTTTATGTGTGAACCAAAGCAAATACATCTTGTAGCAGCTAAACATATCCTGAGATATTTATGCGGCACAATCGGATATGGGTTGAGATATTCTTCAAACGTGGATTTGAAGCTACATGGTTTTACTGATTCTGATTGGGTAGGATGTGTCTCAGATCGGAAGAGTACTTCTGGTTGTTGCTTCAGTTTGGGGACTGCTATGATCTCCTGGTGTAGCAGGAAACAGTCTTCAGTGGCCTTGAGTACAACTGAAGCAGAGTATATTGCAGCTTGTGTGTCAGCTCGTGAGGCAGTGTGGCTTCGTAAGCTCCTTGTAGGATTGTTTGGACAATCAATGGAGCCTACTATCATACACTGTGATAATCAAAGCTGTGTGAAGCTTTCTGTCAATCCTGTGTTTCATGACAGAACAAAACATGTTGAGATCAAGTACCACTATATTAGAGATATGGTGCAAAGGAAAGCTATACAGTTGAGGTATATCAGCACTGAAGAGCAAACGGCAGACATTCTCACCAAGCCTCTCGCCAGGATTAAGTTTGTATACTTCCGAGAGAAACTTGGTATGGTGGAGAATGCAGCCGTGACTGAGAAAGAGTCTCAGTAATCAGTGATCCTTGTTGAGAATGCAACTCTTTGCTGAGAAAGAGTTGAGGTGCAAGCCCTTGTTAATACAATTCTCTGCTGAGAGAGAGTTGAGGTGAAAGTCCTTGATAATGCAATTCTCTGATGAGAGAGAGTTGAGGTGAAAGCCCTTGATAATGCAATTCTCTGATGAGAGAGAGTTGAGGTGAAAGCCCTTGTTTCCACCCTCTGGGAGAAGCTATGGTGGATGTCATGTGTGTGAATCCATGACAACATCACGTGAGAGAATCCGTGATGAGTTTTTACCATCTATGGGAGTAGCCATAATGGTTAATATCACGTTGAGGTGATATTTTATTTTGTTTTCATTCTAATATAATGTGTCTTGTGCAGATGGAAGTTCATCCCTAGCTGAGAGGGAGTGTTGATGTTTATTACAGCGTCGGTCTGCACTTCCCAAGAGAAATATATTAAATGAATATTTTCTAATGTCAAAGGGCCGACCCTTAAAGGATTCGCACTTACCATGGCCGACCCTAAATTGTATTTATTATTTATGTTTTCCTTAAAGGGGGCCGACCTAACTTGAAGAGGCGCCTCTCTTGCATAAATACAAGGTCTTCTTGTCATTGTTTATCATCGAATCCGATAAGCAGTTCGCACCTATTATCAGCAGATCAAATTCGCAGTCTTAGAAGAAGTTCATACTTGAGCAGCAGATCATCATTACTGTAGCAGCAGACCAAGTTCAAGGAAGAGCAGATTTATTTGCATCTAAGTATTAAGGAAAAGTGCGAAAACATTAGCCATTGTTGGGCTATGTTGTAAGCAGATTTCTGTCACTATATTATCATATATATAAGAGAATCATTTGCTGGGTTTTTCTCCCTCAAGAGGAGGGTTTTCCCAGGGTATCTTGTTGTGTTCATTGTCTTATGTGTTGCATTTCTTTTGTACAATTGATTATTTAATCTGATCTAAGAAACACTAACAATAGTTGCAAGCAAAATCATGGCAAGCATGACAACTTTGTGTGGACTTGGACAATATCACACATGACCTTGTTTGACAACAATTTAGACCGTAGAGACACATCAAGTATTGGAGTCATCCTTTTGACCTGTTTTTTGGAGTTTGATATTGGTCTTTGAATATATCTATGTGAACTAAATCAACATCAACTTCGACCATCATTAAAGGCTATGTGCCCTCTAACTTTCTACTTAGTTTAACTATTTTTCATTTTTGTCATACTCATCTCTTGATTTATCTAGGGCCTAATTAGTTTTCTTGTTGGATTTGACTTTCATTGATTTGGTAATCGTAAATCCAAATTTTAATTGTGTTTCCATTTTTCCATCTCTTCCAATCCTTTATTGTTTGCATCCTAAAACATTAACCAATGTCTAATATTCCACTTAAGAGTAGTCCTAGATTGAATATAAGAGCATCACGCTAAAGCTACAATCATTGAAGGTTTGAATAAAACGGTTCACTTGAATGAATAAGACTTCTTTGACCATGAAGTGCACTTTCCTACAATAGACAAAAGGGATATTACACACAACTCAAATGCTTAGGAAAGATTTCACTAATCTTGATGCAATGCCAATCCCTTCGATCTGGAGAATGGAGGTACTTAATGATATTCATGACAAGATGAATGCATTTTTTTATGATTTTTTCTACAATCACAAGCTTCTTTCTCCATTATTAAAACCCATATCCCATCTTCTCACTTCTACACTCTAGTACTCTAGTTCTTGTATATTCAGGAGAGAAATTCATAGGTTCACATTTAAACTATTTGTACATTTCCTTTTTTATTTTTTAATAGAAGTGGCACATTTTCCAAAATCCTTCCACATCTCTAATGTCTCTTTGTATGCATATCTACTCTCCATTATATATTTTATGATCTTGTTGTATTATTAGCTAATCTATAAAATTGTTTCTCATTTCACTTAGGAATCGTATGATTCATATATGAGCTAAAGATCTTCATGTCCATGCAAACATACACACAACTAAGGGATCACAATATACTTGGCTTAGTTTATTTTTAATTATATTAAGCGGGAAACAAGGTTCTTGGCCCTTTACAAATGTTGCCAAAAGGCTAGGAAAAATAGGCCCAAGTGGTTGGAAACAATAGAGAAACAACACATCCAAGAGAAAGAGGAACAATTACAACCAAGCTGCTGAAAATGATTGCAAATAAAATAAAGAGTTGGAATCCACAAGGTGCCGCTTAGACAATCACAACGCTAATCAAATTGGCCTCTCACCCAACACTCGAGCATGAGTTTGGGGAAATGAATTAGGAAGACCTTTCTTCCTTCTTCTCACATTAGTTGAGGATACATTATCATCTAGATTCTTTTACCATGGGGAAGGATGAGAATCCCCCACAAAGAGCCTGTAAGTGCGTGCAGAGGTAGTAATAAAATAAAGAGACAAGAGGTGACCTTCTACGACATGAGTAATCTAGAGTTGATTTGAAGTTAGGGGAAATTAAGTTGTAATATTAGGGCATGAGGTTCCCCAATAGGGTCCATAGGGCACGTCAAAGTTGCACTAGAAGCTAAGGACTCATCGTCATCCTGAGATTCATCCAATGGAAAATCAAGAGCATGAATATTCAAGTGATCTTCATTAGCATTCTTCCATCAAGTAACACTGCCCTTACGACGTAAGAGAGGAAAATCTATATTGAGGTGACCAATGGAGAAATGTCGACAACATCTAAAAGGGAGGCCATCTTAATCAAGAGGTTGAATCCAAGGCCTATCCCCAACCATCAAAACCACATCTCTATGAAGAGGTTTGGAGATGTCAATGTCCACCAAAATGCAAGCAAAAGTAGAGTGCCCCATGTAGGAAGTGGAATTGTCAACTTTCAAAAAGCGACCAATAGAGTTTCCTATGGCCTTGTAATAAGAAACCTACCAAAAATGGAGGGGAATATTCAAAAGTCTAATCCACATTGGACACACATTTTATGCCTCAATAAGAGGGTTAAAGGAAGTTGACCAAGGTTTAATGGAGAGAGTGTGCTCTCCCCAAGCCCATAGCTTACCCAACACCAAATTTATATCCTTAAAAGAGGAAAAAAATGCAATGAAGAAAATTTTAGCATAGGGGAGGAGCTCAATCTTACCTACCATGCAAGGCTTCCAAGAATCCAATACCCAATTGTGAGGGCCAGGAAGAGAAGTCCAAAGGTTATAGAATTTGCATACTAGGCCCCTATGTTAGTAGAAGTCCTCATTTTCCACCACCATTTGGACATAACCACCACATGTAATGATTTGGTACAAGGAATAGGATGTTTTTCTCCCTCGAAGGGCGAGCAACACCGAAACCAACTACTTGAGAAAAGCTATGTGCACCAACTATAGTAAAAAACACGAGAGGGGGGGGGGGGGCACAACCAACACCCATGACACTAGAAATAGGAGGAAAGTCAAGCCTAGGAAAATATGCAAACACAACAACACTTGAGACACAACTAGGGTCAGCAGAAATATGAGCCTACACTAGAGGGGAAGAGACATCATGACCACAACCATCCAACGGGGTGCCATGGATGGCTATCAAAGATATAGGACTTGGATAATTATTTTCCATCCCATCACAAACCAAAAATGAGTGCACAACAATAGGAACATAGGGTGAGAGTGGTGATTTTGAACTTGTAGGTGTAATGGGTGGGAGAGCAATCATGGTAACAAAAGGTAGGGATCACAATGCAGCTGGTTTAGTTTGTTAAAGTATAGATGAAAAATAAATAAAAATATCTGGCGAATATGTCTCGAAGAACTTCTATAGTCATTCAATGAATTCTTGAAATGTTGCCTTGGAAATATAGTGCTATAAATTCTTTAAACAATTTTGTAATTTCATAAACGACTTAGACTAGCATCATAGAACCTTTTGGAGTTCAAGTGAATTTTTATATTCTTAGAGTTCATAGAACCCTTAGCATTAGATATTTGGATTTCCTTTGCAATGTTAAAAATGTCCACTATAGTGTGCCACTAGTGGTAAGCACTTAGGATGATAGGGATCATCAACCAATTTTGTCTTGGGGTTCCTTTTTAACTTCTTTGCAAGAGGAAATTTACCCCTTTAGAAATTATGAAGATGAATATATGAAATTCTAGTAGTTGCACCAACAAAAGTAGCAATTAGTGGAAGAACTAACTAGCGAGTATCACAACTATTATGCATGCCTACACAATAAAATTCTTAACCAACACATAGTGCTTAAATACACGAATAAAGTATCACCTTCTATCTAAGCTAGGATGAAGTTCCTAATTTTAGACACCATGGGATAAATTTTTTGTAATGTGACCAAGATTTTAAGCCAAGGAATAACTTAAGCTCACATAGGAGACTAACAAGTCTTTCGTGCAAAAACAACATTCTCCTATACTAAAGAATTGTTGATATTCCAAACTAGTTGTATAAATCCCTAGAGCATCTCCACCATCTTCACACATTATCTTAGATACACAACGCTAATAAAAGTTCGAAACCAAACTCAAAAAATGAAATTTAACACCACATATCTAGTATTTAGGTAACATCATTGATCACTTTTATATATATTTAGACCTTGACAAAATCAAAATAGTTCAATATTTTGCAACACCATGCAATCTCACTAGTGAAAAATCATCTAACTTGCCAACTTCTATTGTAGGTTCATCCCTGTTTTTTCTCACATCACATGGTCACTCAATCAAATCGTGCATTCAAAGAAACCATTTTCATATGTACTTTGCAAAGAATGCACTTTTTAAGAGCTCAATCAACACATGTTCTTGCAATGCTTGAGATTAAACACCCCTTTAAAATCTACATTGATGAATTTGATTACACACTCAATGCTATACTCATACAACATGAACATCTAGTCACATCAACTTGAGAATTCCAATGACATGATTCAATCATACTCCACTTATGAAAAGGAGTTGTATGTCATTGTACATGTTATCAAGCAATAACACTACTACATATTTAGTACAAAGATAATCATTCACTTCAATCATAAGAAACTTTAGCTCTTGCATACACAAAATACACTAGAAAATGTATGCCACATGAAGTGGATAACATATCTATAATAGTTTCATTTGGTGACAAGCGCAAGCAGGGGGGATATAACAAGGCAAGTGACTCCCTGAGTTAACTAGTAGTTCACACTCATCATGGTGTTGGAATTGCATGAACCCAACTTTTTTGATTGACATTACCTCTACCCAATAGAGACAAATTTTGTGTAGACCTATGCCAAGCTTGCACAAGGAAAAAAACTTGAAAAATTCTATCTACCCAAAAATCTTCTCAACAAGCTTGGATATATTTGTGTTCCAAATGGTGCACTCTGCTAGAGACTTATCTAGGAAGCACGTAATTCCAAAACATCTGAACACCTTGGTACTACTAAGACATTAGTAGTGCTTCAATAACACTTCTATTAGCCTCACATGTACATGGGTATTGAGTGCCACATCAAGTACTACATTCCTTTCAACATTGCCAAGATTGCAAATAGGAAGTTTAGGCTGTACATTGATCTCTCAATTTCAATATGGCCTTGGGAATCCATCAACATGGATTTTTTGCAAACTATCTACAACCAATCACCATCATGATGTTATATGTTTTTGTGGTAGACATATCATCAAATATGGTCATCATGATTGCATACATGGAAAGGTTCACCACTCAAGAAAGGTTGACCTTCTCTTCACTCATGTTTGGGTCTTATTTTTCTTGCCAACATCTATTTTTTTTATTACGACTCACAATTTTTTATTCATTTCTAACAAATGGTGGACCATGATAGATATAAAATTAGATTGGTGTACAAATTTTCATTGACAATTAGATGACTAAACTTAGATGGTCAATTGTACTATTGTGCACATACTATGCATCAAACATTCCTACAATAAAACTATTTGTGTTTCTATGAGGTACAATCCTTTCCAAACATGTCTTGGGTTACAATTTGTCACAAATTGCAATGCCCTTGACAAATTGTATTGCACACCATCCACATTGAATTTGTGTGTATAGAAACGAGGGGTAGAAAAGGCACACACATTTTTGCACAACACATCCTAAATGTGCATCAATAGTTTCAATAGATAATCACACACCAATAACAAAAGTATAAAGAGAATCACAATGCACACTACACAACTCACACATATTAGATCAACAAAAAAATCTAGTTGCATCTTTAGGAGTGCTTCATGGGTCAAAATATAAAAAAGAAGCTTGTACACTATGGACCTTACCCCATTGTGTACATAGCTAGTGAGAATTGTTTTTTTCTCAATCCCCCACAATACTTTGGATTGCACTCGATATTCAATTTGGAAATCCTAAAGCCATATTTACCCCTTTATTGGAGGTCGTGATAGCCCAACATCCAACAAAATTTGACTTGACACGTTCACATTTAGTAATAAGGGACGATATCATTGATACTAATTCAACTCACACTTTCAAAATCAAGCAATGTGGTACTCTTCAATAATTATGCACACACTTCACTTATTTTACTACTGACACAATGGGGACCGTCTTCAAGAGGGATGGATAATTTGATTACAAATTTGTGTACCAACTTCATCAACATTTTAATACTAGGGGTGATACTAAAATTACAATATTTTTAGACTATTGTAATTTATTTATTTAATAGTTGATTAATTATGTCTACATCTCCAAGGATCATGGATAGGGTCAACTTGTACATCCACATGAAGTACAAGGGTATTTATAATTAATATTTACTCTAGGTGACTTGGAATATGTGTAAGTGACATAATATGTGGAAAAGTATTGGGGGACATCATTGGAAACTAGGCATGAAGTGAAGGGAATCTATGACTATTTAAGGTGTTGTAAGAGGTGTAATAAAAATCTATGACATTGTAAGGGGTGTAAGGAAACATCTATGGTGATGTTTAAGATGTTTATTTGGACTTAGAAAATTGTTATACTGTCTTCTAATTGGTTATTTTTGTCCTTTAGCCAATTTGGACAACCAAGTTCATAAGAAAGGTCTTAAAGCTTCTAGAAAGATGTTTATAACTCTTTGACATGTCATGAGGTCTCTTCTATATATTCACTACTTGCCTCATGGTTTGAGTCAATAGTATTGGAAACAAAATTCATGAGAAAGTTGTTGAAGCTTACAAAAAGATGCTTGTAACTCTTACACACAATGAGGTATTTTTTACATATTGACTTCTTGACTCATGGTTTGAGTCCATAGTAATGGAAACCATTTATAGCTTCCTAGATTACATTTTCCTATAAATTGGATTCATGGGATAGCAGTTTGTTAGTTGTTTTATAGATTGTTGCTTTTTGTAATGCTATTTTATTGAAGGGGGAGTTGTGTTGATTAAATTTACATTTGTGATTGATACAAGCTTGTGCTCTCTTTGGTGGTGGATTTTTTACTTGAATTTTTTTTCCCACATATATTGGTGTTTTATGGTATTGAGTACTTTAATTTAAACTATGTTATTTCTATTTCCATACATATTATATTATGTTGATAAATTTGTAAGCACTAAGGATTAATAGTTTTTATTATATTTGTACTTTAACTATCAACATTTGGTATTAGATCTTGGTTGGCTTGATTAGATAAAGAGATGCCTCTTTTGGAGTGCTATCGAGTTTTTTGTTGCATTGGGAGTTTTTGTGTTTTGTGTGTAGATTAGATTCTTGTTAGGACATTACTAGGTTGATCAAACCATTTCCTACATAACCCTATGAGGGAAAAGTGTGTGGGAAAGTTTATAAATAACCATAATGAAAAGATCAAAGACCTACCGCAAGATTATACAAGATATATCTTGGGAAGACCATTAAGAGGGAAAAATTAGCCTCCAAAAGCATTCACACTCAATCTATTATTCAACAATGAAACATTACAATACGCTTACAGAGTCTCCATGTATACTTTTGAAACATCAAGCACCTCCAATGCATCATCCATGTGTCCAAGCATAATAGGTAACTATGCAACCACACATCTCAGGACATACTTCACAAATGCACTCTACAAGAAAACTCAATACCATTGACAAGCAAAGTTAAATGCTATGATAGCTAGCAAGCCAACCCTAACCACTAAACATATGATTGTTTTTATAGAATCAAACTTACACAACTATAATTTGTGATATTGGCAAAACCTTGTGTCTCAAACTATTGACCCCAACATTACTTTTTGTTACTAAGTTTTCCCAATATATATTTTTTAATTTTCAACCCAAACATAAAATGTCTAACCAATTTTACATATAAGTTTACAAGAGGACCCACATAATTATCTAATGTGGCTAAACATATCTCTAAAGATGCACTACAAATAGATATTTATTTTACATAATTTTTTTTTCTTATGCAAGGTGTATAACACCCTTTTCTTAACATTATCTCATGTGTGTACATTGCATAAGCTTTAATTGATTAAATAAACCATCATAGCCATCCATGAAACCATATGAATCTTCAACATTCTCTCATGATCCATTAATATACCCATAAAAATATCCAACATGATCACCATATCAAGCAAGAAATCCTTTCATCATCTAACATGCCACCTATGGAAGAAAAGGAACATGCCAAGGTGAAGATACACTAATCCAAGGAACACAAGTATTAAATCCAAGTGATAAAAAAGGCTCCAAGTTGTTGCCAATGAAAAAATCCACACAACTAGAAATAACAACCACAACGAATGATAATACATCCAAACATCCATACCTGAAAAGGTATATCTATAAGTAGAACTCATGCCAACAAAATATCCAACCTATAGACCAAAATCACAAGCTCCTTGTAGAATTTTTTTAAATAAAGAACATACATATCAAATAACTATCACAATGATTCACACATGCAAAAAACCCACTAAATATTCTCTTAAAACAAGTCACCATATTTCTCCCAAGCCCACCACACGAAACCATGTGAATATGAACCTTTACTAATTAGCCATAGAACAAAGAGAGAAGTATTATAAATTATGTCATAAAATTTCCTACTAACACCTCAAAGTGCTAAGTTGTGTCAAGTCGGACCTCTTTAACAACCCCCCCAAAAAATCCTTAACAACATCAAACTACTCAATCTCATAGATCGAAAAAAAATATGTATCTCATATAACCAACATGGATGTAAGACTCTCTAAAATTGAAGGAAGATCAAACTCAAATCCATTTCATAACAAAGAATAAGCCCAATGACATTTCCTAAAATCCTCATAAATAAGATCATATGCACAAGGAGATATGCATTCCAAACACTCCTCAAATGAACTCTCTTGAACTAACAAGGATAGCTCAAGATCCATATACATGAGAAGACAACATAAAACAAATGCATCTAAAAAATAAAATGGACAACACCTATTAGATGATTATCCACTAAGTAGGTCAAGTGGGGAATGAGATTGCTCCTTTAGGACACACCAAGCCACAATGAATGTCTCAAAAAATAATCTCCTCTATAGGTCCATGATGAACTCGCATCCACATGAAGGATCCTCGGTCTTCTTGCTGAAATGTTCAAAGTGTAATCGTATAAAAAATTGTTTTTAAAATAAAAAGGACTCTAGCCTTGCCCAATTTTCCAAGTATATATGAGAACATACAACCAACCAATCCATGATAAGATTTAAATAAAATATCACACTCTTATGAAGCTCCCAAGAACATGGACAATGTACTCAATACCAAGAGAACTATTTAGATCATCATCAATGCTTCAATTGTAGAATAAAGAACTCATCATGACAACATGATCTAATATTTCTTATTAGGAGAACATGATCCAATGAATATATCACACTCCCAAGGGAATTTGTATCATGTCAATGCTCTAATGTGTAATCAAGAGTCCACCATAACATAATACCAAACCATCCTCTCAACCAAGGATTGCCTTTAAAAATTGACAAGTCATACATTAAAACCTCAATTGAAGGCTCCAAGATTCCCCCATGGATAACCAAAATGTCAACATATCCAATCACATGAAGATAACCATTTCCTGTTGATGGAACTCAATATGTCAAATTACTCTAATTGTATACAAGAATCATGATCAAAGAGTTTTTAATGACACCCACAACTATTGCAAAAGATCATCCATCACCAAGGGGTGAATCCACATGATTTCCTAAGCTCTTGTTGAGTTGTGATATTGAGCTATCCATAACATAGTGATAACTATCTCTTAAATTAAGATCACCCATATTCCACACACACTAAACTATAATATAAACAACTTGAGCTCGAATAAAATAAAACCATTATCTCCAAGCCAAGAAGATAAACCAACACCAAAACATCACTTTCAATAGCTCCCACTAGACTATATAACCAAACTATCCATGAAATCATGATAAATATGCTACAAGTCCCAATAGTTGATTAATCAACCATCCTCTCATCCCAATGCATAAATGATCACATAGATGGAAAACTAATTGAATTTTGCATCAACATTGAAAATACCAATGGATATAGAAAATCCAAATTTGAGTCATCCCATTGTAACCAATGGCTGGTCAATCCACAAAGCTACATAACTTATATATCTTAAACTAATTCAACATGTAAAATCACCATCACATTAGTAACCTACAAATCGCTATAATAAAGTAGATAAAGTTTTAATCTCAATACTTAACACCAAATCACATGTATATCTCATTTTTAAACAAACAAAATTGAGTAACCATAGTCAAGGGACCAAACAAGCATCTAGAATATAAGAACCTTCTAACACTAAACCAAACCACCACTTATAAACTAATAATCATGTCATGCTAATGTTAAAATGTACATGAATATCCATTACACCAAATTCATTATGATTGTTGTACCTATACTTGAATCTCACTAAACTAAGACTCCTAATTTTGCATGTGTATCAACCAAGTCCTCAAACCAGAAGATAACCTACATACTTGTCTCCATTATAGTTAAAACTGTAAAAACCCATGTAAACCTATATTAGGGAGCACCAAATTTGATAATCTACTATAATATCATTTGGTCTCATAGAAACATGTGCTTCCATAATTTTTCATCTACTAATTCATATGGATGCTCACATAATCACATATTGAATCTCAATCTCCTACAAGTGCTCAAACAAGTACAAAACTCTCTCTACTCCTCCAAATGACAAACCACCTAATCTACTATGTAATATCTTGCAAATTCTCTTTATCACCTATTCAAAACCCAAAATCTAATTTCATAAGAGAAAGATATGAACTATTAAACATTATGGAGCAATGTTAGCTTCAGACATCAAATTATGATAAAAATAATAAAATCCAATAACTAAATCTATACCATTATGTAGTTCTCAAAGAGATCTTTTTGACAACTATAAGAATTCAAAATCTTATATTGTATGTAAAAGTTATGCACTTTTAAAAAATATGCTATATTAGGCTTTTACATTGAACAATGGTGGCTACTGGGTGGTGATGGTGGCATCATTAGGGTGACAACTAGGTGACATGCAAGTTGGTTAAAATTTTTAAAAAATTTGAATTTTCTCATGGGTATTAAATTAAGGCCTCACATGACCAAGGATTGGGATTAGGTGCCTAAGGATTTTAAGCCATGAAAAATCCAATTAGGGGTTGATTAGGAGCCAATGGTACCGAAACCAGCATATTGTCCCTACTAATACCCTAACAATTATTGGTGTTAGGTACTTGTTGGTGTTTCAAATCGTACCTCTAGAATGCGTTTTGGAAACAAATAGCTATGTGTAGTAAACTGCTCTTCAAATTAGGAGGGGAAGCTCCCTCTTTTGCTGAGTTGCATAAAGAAAGTAAACTAAAACTTATTTGCCTATCTTTTTGGTTTAGCTGTGAGAACACAAGGTTATAGAACTCTAGATGTTGCAGCCAAGGTTTTCCCTTTAAATGAAACTTGACAACTACAACTTAACTTACGCTAAAACGTTTCTACCCTCTGAAGTAAACTCAGAGCAAGGGAGTTTAGAAATGGACGAGGTTGATTTTCTGACAAAGATACTTAAATAAACTTTTATTCAACATACATTTAATGCAAGCTAAAAAAGGGGATCATAAAACTATTACGGAAATATGAGACTTTATTTCAAGGGCAGCAAAGAAAGCTTCAAGATTTTATTTCCTCACACCTCGAGCACAAAACAATAAACAAAAATCTGAGATATTTATATCGAGGCAGCAAAGCACGCTCAGGATTTTATTTACTCAAATTTCTGGCACAAAGATTACAATTTCGGGACAGCAAGTTGTGGCAAAATACACGCAACATGCGATCAAACCATATTACAATTGACACATAACACATGGACTAAACAAGTATTTGCAGCTAAGGAGGCATGCGAAATTGCTCTTTACACAAAGTGAACTGACACTAATCGATAACAAGCATGAAGGCATAAGCTCAGCGATTCTGTTATCACAAGCATGATTAAACTAAAATGAGCAAACACTGCTCTTATTTATACACAAGTAGAGGAGTAGGGAACCCTAAAATCTCCTTGATTTTACAACTAACACTTGCCAACATGCAAGCTTTATTTCTAATCCTAGAAAAGATAAAACATCTGAAACCTAGAAAGCATCTAGAAGGAAAGCACCAACTCATTACAACCCGATATCCTTCTTCTTCAAAGAATGAATAAGAGTTGAGATGAAAATAAAAAGAAAGCGTGAGATAAGAATGGGAAGAAAGCTTGGAGAAAGCTTCTAGAAGATTGTTGCTTTAAATCTCGATCATATCCGCCAAAAAGGGGGAAACTGCCTCTTTATCAGGTTTGTTGATATTATCTTTAGCTATATTCCACTTTTCTAAGATCTTCTCCTCTTTTGCAATCAAACTTAGAGAATCTTTGACATCTTCAGCCTCTTTATGAGTTCTATTCTTGAAAGATGGCTTACTGATTGATAACTTGGCAGCTCTACAACTTTATGCTTCTGACACATCTCTTGATTCTCCCATGGAAGAGTATTGTACAACTTTTTCCAATACTTGTCCTCTCACCCATACCACTCCCTTTGCACGTTCTTCAATTGAGATGATGATGTTTTATGTCCATGATGGTACTAAAAAGAACTTTCCAACATCGTATGTTCAGATAATCATGATACAACACTTGTTTGGTTTTGAATTCGATGGGAGAGTAATCCATGCTAAAAAACTTGAAGATTGACTATAAACTTGACTATGCTCGGACAACTTTAACAGAAACCCTAAAAATACCTTGTTGATTTTCTTCATCAAACGGATGAAATTATGGAAAAATTTCTGAGATATGGATTTTATTTAGAATTTCATTTAAGCAAACTCAAATCGTCCGTTTTAAAAATATTTGAGTGTAGACTGAAAAAGCGACAAACCCTACTTTTCTCCAAAAAAGCAGAAAAAGTTGGCATTTGGGTATTGTCCATAGGCACCTTTTGGATGAACCCATTTAATTAGATTTTGAAAACCTCGAAGTTTCATTGAAAAAGCAGCCACTTGAAGTTTCACTGAGAAAGCTATGATATGGGTTTTGTCCAGAAGAAGATTTGAGATAGACCCAGAAGATTGGAAGTTGTAAATTTTGAAGTTTTCTCTAACATGCAAAATAAAAAGCAGTTGTTGCAACCTTGAGAAAATTCTTTTAAAATCATCCAGAAGATAGAACTAGTATAAACCAGCTCACTGAAAATTGAAAGTAATGGCCTCCTTCAAAGATTTGATGTTCTGGATGAAAAAATATGAAAAAGCAAGCCTTCTTGAGTGTTGATCTAAAAATTTATTGAAAAACTAGCAAGTTAAACTCTTGAATCTTGAAACTAAGGGTTTGAAGTTGCTGCTCTATTTCTCCCTGAAGACCACCTACAAGAAAATATGAAAAATAAAACACAAAGGTTCCTTTAAATAAGCTTTGTCTTGAGTGAAACAACCTTCTTAATTCCTCAAACCCTAATTTGAGTTTATGCAAAGAACTTAGACGTTTTTCATCATTTTCAATTTTTGAATTTTTCAAAAATTTGACTAAGGCATTGGAAGTTGGGCGCCCTTCTTGGCTGGAGGCGACTATTTCACTTAGACTTAACCATTTTTTCATCATTTTCAACTTTTCCTCAATTTTCATCTCTAGTTTGATTCTGATTTTTGGTCTCCAGATTGATTCAAAGAATGAGCTAAATGTTTCATTGCGAAGCTTGATCGAATCTGATGACATTGTTATGGAGATGTCTTGTGACAAAAACTTCATTTAACCCTTCAAATTGTCAGGTGCCTCTCTCCTCCAGGGGCACCCACTTTCTCCAGTGTTAACCATTTTCATGATCTTCGAATTTATGCTTGTCTTCTGATCTTCAAATGAATTCATGATTCTGGGCATTGTACTTGTTAGATTGACTGGCTATCAGGTCCACTGGATAGCTGAGAAGATTCTAGAAGGGGTCTTCTGGATACCTGATCTCCGGAAACTGATTTTTTATGACTCTAAACCCTAGGCACCCTTCTCCTTCAGGGGCGCCCTTCTCCTTCAGGGATAGTTTTTATTCTGAGTTTTTCATTGTTGCTTCTGAATTTTGTCGTTTCATTCACTTTTCCTCCTCTGTTCAGCCTACAACATCTGATGACTGGATACTCTGATAGACATGTTGATGATTGTGTTGGACAACTTGATCAAGTTTGACGAAGTCACATTGGAAGTGCCTTCAAAAAATTTCATTGTTAAACCTCTTAAAATCTTGGGCGCCCTTCTTCTCCAGGGGCGCCCATGTTCACCAGTGTTAAAATATTTTCATTGTTTTTACCGTCAGAGTTCTAAACACCTCTCATCATGGCCCCTGTTTGACCCGAGTTTTCCAGAAACTAGATGATCAGATGACTACGTTGTCGGGCTCTCTGCGGAGCTAAGATAGATCTGACCAACATTGCCTAGGAGCTGTATTTATGATTTTATCATCTGATGCCTTGAAAAATTGGGCGCCTTTTTTCTTCAAGGGTGCCCATATGGCTAGCAGACTTAGCAAATTTCTGAACTTTCAAACTGGAGGCGCTTGGATTCACCAGAGTTTGGCATTTTTCAACTTTTTCAAATTATTCTCTCCTTTCTCCATTTTTTGTGTACGTTCGTCATTGACAGCTTCTACTGGATGCTTGAATGTCTAATTCTGACACCTGGCAGCTGACTGTCCTCCATTGATGACCTTGGTTCTCTAGAAAAAGCTTCTGAAAAATAAAAATAGATCCACTAGGGAAGAACTGATCTTTTTCGTGATTCTGACTGCACCAGCCTGATGAGGAAGTATTAATTTATAGACCAACATGTATTTTCTCATGGGTATTAAATTGAGGCCTCACATAACCAAGGGTTGGGATTATGTGCCTAAGGATTTTAAGCCATGAAAAATCCAATTAGGGGTTGATTAGGAGCCAATGGTACCGACACCCTCATATTGTCCCTACTAATACCCTAACAATTATTGGTGTTAGGTACTCGGTATTACTAGGTTGGTATAGGGATTTGTGGACCCTAGACTACTTCATCTCCACATTTATATATTTAAAAGAAAAACACAATTTTAAAAAAAATAGATATTTAAAAAAAAAAAAATTCTATGATTGCAATTGTATGACTGAGACATAAGGGGAACATTTTTCCCTCAAGTCTTGATTGATGGCCAAACCAAATTCTATGTTATTCTTCATCTCTTAGGCCTCCTAGATCAAATGGGAAGGTTTTTTTTGTTCTACTTCATATTTGGAACTTCCTCTATAAAATATTCATGGAGAGCACCTAGAAAAAGGTCCTTTTCCATAAAAATTCAAACCTTAGATCTACATAAATAACCACAAATTTGCAAACCATAAACCCCACACTATAACTTTGACAATTTGCATAACACATCTCATACCTTGAAATATCTAAAATTTCTCTATCATTTTCATGGATACAACTTTGTATTAGACGTGCTCAAAGAAGGGTTAAATAAAAGTAAATATCTCTCACCTCCCTTATTACAATTATGAATTTGATACCACTTGTTATGAAATTACCAAGTTGATTAAAATATTTTCTATATAGCTTTATGAGAGTAAAATATGCACACAATATTATAAAATAACCATAATGCAAAGATCAAAATTATGGCACAAGAATACACAAGATATGCACTCGAAAAACCATTAAGAGGGAAAAACTCAGCCCCCAAAAGCATCCAAATTCAATGTATTATTCAACAATGAAACACCATAATACACTTATAGAGCCTCCATGAATAATTTTGAAACATCAAACTCCTTAATTGCATCCTCCATTAGCCCAAACATAATGGGTAACCATGCAACCACACATCCCATGCCATGCTTCACATATGCACTCTATGAGAGAGCTCAACAAAAATGACAACCAATCTGAAACGTTGTGATAGCCAATAAACCAATGCTAACCACTAAACATGTGTTTGGTTTTATAAAGCCACATTCACATAAATACAACTTGTGGTACTAACAAAACCACATGTCTCAAAACCATGAATGTAAAAAACCATTGATGCACACATTTTCATTTTGGTACTAAGTTTTTTCAATATTAAATATTTTTACAATTTGCAACCCACACAAAATATCTAACAAATGTTACATAAAAATTTATATGTGGACCCAAATAAAAGATGCATCACAAATAAATATTTATTTTATTAATTAAAATATTTTTTCCTTGTGCAAAGTGCACAACACCCTTTTCCTAACAATTTTGGTAATAAAGATCATTGTTGACATACCTCGTACAAAGATCAAGAAGTTTAGTGGCATAGACTATGAACTTTGGAAGTTAAAGATGGAGGATAATTTGTAGAAAGGGATAAATGTATAGTAGTAAAAAATGAGAGCAAACTTGATACTTATATTAGTTGTAGATTGGGTAAGGGTTGATAAGAAAGCCCAAAGTACTATAAGGTTATATATTTTCAATTATATTCTCTTGAGTGTTTCTAAAGAAACTATTGCAATTAAGTTGTGGATGGGAATATGTAAAAAATATTAGAAATTTAATCTCGATAAAAATTGTAGCTTAAAAATAAATTATATTCATTTAAAATTTATGAAGGAGAACCTATTAAAGAATAATTGAATGCTATCAATATAATCTTGAGTCATTTATAATCTATTGATATTAACATTGAGGAAGATAATATATGAATTTTATTGCTCTATTCATTACTTGTTTCTTGGGAGACTTTAATTGTTTCTCATAGTACTTTTACCACATATCTAAAACTAGATCTCTTTATTGTTACCTTGCTTACAAATAACTATTCAAATAAGTCATTGGATGTGATAGGAAGACCCAAGAAAAAAGGTGGTGGTAAGAAAAAATTTGGTAATGATAAATCTAAATGTAGATCTAAATTTAAGGGCAAATCCAAAACCCATAGTAAAAACAGCTAGAGATGTTGGAATTGTGATAATTGGGGTCGTCGTAAGAAGAATTGTTGAAATAAAAAAATAAGTGATGATTCCTTTACAAATATATTTTCATATGATGAAGGTGATGTCTTTTAATTTAGCTGTCTTGTCTTGTGATGGCTATTGATTAATAGATTTAGGTGCATCTTATCATATGACTTCTCATAATGAGAAATTCTCATCATACATAGAAAATAAATAATTTTTCCTTGGGGATAACAACACAAAATATTGTGGGCTAGGAGAAATAAAACTAGTATTCAATGATAAGAGAGTTAAAAATCTCACCAATGTTATTCACTTTCTAGAATTGGCTAGAAAATTAATTTATGCATCTAAAATAAATGATAGTTGTGCACATGTAACTTCTGAAAAGAGTGGTTGTAGATTGTCTAGAGGAAATTTGATGCTAACTAGAGACACTCAATGTGGAACCCTATTGAAGTTGGATGCATCAAATTATTGCAATTCAACATCTTTTATTACAAACTCAGGTTCATGTAAATTTTCTCACCATACTGAGCCACATCAATGAGAAGGGTCTTAAACTCTCATTAATAAAATTTTGTGATCCCACAATAGAGTGTCCCACTCTTTGACCTAAGTGGAATATGCAAAATAAACATTTTTTAACAATTTTTAATTTGTGTCGATTATAGAGAACAAATGGTCAAGAATTTAAGGATGATGCAAACTAATGAGATGTGGAATTTTCTATATAGATTCAAGTTGTAATTTAAAATATATATTTATATAATTAAAACAATCAATAAATGTTAATTATTTTAATTGAGTGACAATATTCCATATTACATAAAGTTTAGTAGAAATAAAAACTTTCCATGATTTTTTGGAATTAGATCATTATCTCTAATATTTGGTCACAAATATTTTTTGGTAATTTTTATCAAATATTTTATTTATTATTAATATTTAAATTAGTACTAGCTAAACTTTAAGATGTATCTTACTTTATAACTATTGTCACTAAAGTGTGCACCCTTTCTAAGTTGACAGAATCACTCAGTCACCTTGTGAAACATGGGATGATCTCCACGAGTGGGCTCAAATGTTGGAGATCAACGTCCAAAGAGGGTTGGTTACCTTTGAAACTTAACCTAATTAACCTATCCTACTGCTGCATGTTGAGAAAAAGGGTGATAAGAAACATAAAATGAAACCTAACACTAATAAGGTGATGCACCAATTTTTTTTTCAAAGCCTATACTACAATTTGAACACATAAAATGATCAACAATTTACACCCAACACATACATAACTCAATATTTCACATGTCTTTACAAAAGTGTTTCATAACAAGGTTTAGTGTGTCAAACATAGTGTTTAGAAGGAGCTATGAGTGTTATCACAACTTAAACTCTATTCTTATCTAGTCAACATAAGTTATGACTTGAAAAAAAGCATACTTTCTACTCAAAGGCAATGAGAATAGGAGAAAAATCAAGGGGAAAATATATCACCACAAGATTACATCAACTATCTTGAGAGATTTTCATAATAAACAACAATGAGAAGGTAAAATAACTTATCTTTATTGATCAAAATAAGTGTTACATACAATTGTATACAAGTATGAAAATGGAGTTGAAACTACTTTATCTTGAAAGAACTTTGAAAGCTAGTTATAATACAAATCTTAGAAGAGTAAGAATTAACTAAAAAACTACCCTTAGGCTTGCTTATAAGTTGCTTAACAACTTGCTACATAATAGGAACATGTGTTGAGGAAGGAAGGACAAGTGTTTACTTCAGCTTGTTGGGTCAAACCTTCTTGGGCGTCCAAAACAGTTATCCCTACTTTGCAGCTCCTTAAAATGTTACAAAAAGGTGTTTGAATGAAGAAAATTTAATTCTTTAACCTTATCCACTAGCCAAGGCTCCTTGTGTAGCTCCTAGATGCTTGGGAATGCTTCAAATTGGCCAAACTACCCTATATTATCTTCCTTTGTTGCACAACTCATCATATTGATCCCTATATGCTTGAAAATATCCATATATGCATGGAAATAAGTTATCACTCCTCATTTAATCGGCCAACTACTAGAACTTTGCTCAAACTTGCTAATAGGACATGCAGGAGAAGATTTGAAATAGTCAAAAAGTCTCTTGCAAGAGTAGAAGAATCTTAAGGGCTCTCTTTTAGCACATGTGATATTCATCTATAACCCTTTATTTATGTTGACAGTTAGCAATCTTGTCAATTTGTCCCTGCTTACTGCCATTTTCTCTTGAAATTGTCTTCTTGAACTGCTATCTCCATCTGAATCTTCCTTGATCTATTTAGCAATTTTCATCTAGAAGCCATCATATTGTTGCATATTTATGAATGATTTTATCATAGTGACCTTCTATGCATACAATGGTATTCATGGTCTTAACACTAATTTTGACAAAAGTTTTGACTTAGTATGCTTGTCCTTCACTTTGAAACTGTCTTTATGAAACCTGCAAACCTTTTGAGTTGCCCTTTCATATATCACTATCACTATTTTGGTAAAATAACATACTTATGTCTAGACTTCTTTCATTTCTCAAAAAAAAGTATTCCAACTTTGCATAGATCTCGTATGTCTATGTGACACAATTCTAGCACAAAATAACATTGTACTTGATTATCATGAATTTATGCTACTTATCCCCCTAGTCCACACAAGTTGTTATGTGAACCCTCTTTCTCTTCACAAGTATATGAAGTGACTCTCTCATTATCACTCCAAAGCTATGACTTCCTTACTTTTTCATGAGAAAACTTCTAAACTTTATCCTTTTCATTATGGAGTTGTCATCTTTCCATTGTTTTGGTATTACTCATATTTCAAGACTGCCCTCCATGGTCATCTATGTAGTGATTATATCTCCCTTTACTCTCACATACTGATCCGGTGGATATTTTTAGTGGAAATTGAAGTGTCTCATTTCTCTCTAGAATCAACACCATCAGAAAGAGCTCGACATCCTGATTCCAACGCAACTTGAACGGAGCGAAAAGGAGTCTGTTTGTACAAGTTATAGCCAGTCAAACCTTGGGTCAAACTAGGATCAGGGGGCGTCCAGGAAGCGAAAAAAATGATGTCGTCAAAAGTTGTCAAAGTTCACATCATTGCGAAGAGCTCGTCAAGACGATTCCGACGTTGTTCGTTTCGTCGAAATCCGACATCGGAGGCTCAAGATACAGCTAGTCAAAGTTCGGTTGACTTGAAGGTACTGATGATGACGTCATCATGCTGACGTGTCAGTCCGTACAGTACGGAAGCCAAGTGGACGAATTCGGACGAAACACGTGGCAGATGAGTCAGATTGTACGGACCAATGAGAGTGTGACACGTGGCATCCGTACGACACGTCATCGAACAGGTGGCAGTCCACTCAGCACACGTCATCGGCTTTGTCAGCGTACGGGCTTGCCTTGTCAGTGGACACGTCTGCAAATTCTGGCGAATCATGTTTCGACACGTGTCAGGTCTTTGGCGTTCAGGTTTGTTAAACAAAGTGCTAAAAATGGTGGATGGGACTCGAACTCCAAACCACTCGCGAGCGAAATCACCGGGCGACCACTCCACCAAACCGTCGGCCGTTACCCAAGTATAGTGGCTGTTTATTTTGTTGATTTAAAATTGGCAAATGTCTATTAAAAGCCAGTGGCGGGGGTTGAACCCCCAACCGCCGGCCTAATAAAAACTTAACCACCGGTAAGCCATCTAATGGCTTTATTCTAATAAGTGGCATCAGTTTTATTTGTTAAGTGTCCAAAACAGAATGCCTTATTTTTCTAAAAAACCAATTCCCCTAATTTTTAAATAAAACAAACAATAATCCTTTTTAAAGGATTAAATCAAAACCACCCAAACAATATCAGCCCGGGAATGAATAACTAAAAAGGGCTTAGTTTAATTATTAGGGGATTTATATTCAAATATGGGAGATTACCAAGATTTTTATGTATTTTGGAGAGATAAGGTGAATATTGTAAAATCAATTGGTTAAAGGCCAATTTGGGAAATTTTTATGTATTTAAAGGGGAGAGAGTGAGTGAGTTTGGGGGGACTCATAATTTTCAAGTGAAACAGGTGTCAGGTGATTTGAAAAGGGATTGTAAGGAGATTTTTTGGAGCCATTTTCGTACATCGGAGTATTGTTATGCTGCCGAAGTGCTAGAAGAAATGGTCTTGGTGCAATTTTGTAATTGATTTGGAGATTAATCGGATCGGTCTCACTCCATTGGAACGGACCCGGAGACGTAGTCACGATTGTGGCGAACTCCGAAATCAAACTCTGTTTGCATCTCTCTCTTTCTTTCTCTCACTTTCTTTCATTCTGATGTTTTCACCTTGTCATTTTAATTATTGTAATTATTTCCATGGGTTAATTTTGTTCTAATTAACTTGGAATAATCATTGTAAAAATTAAGCATTCAATCTGCAATTTAGTCTAGATCCTATACAGATCAAGTGGTATCAGAGCTCAGTTGACTATTATTGCAGTTATTTGTTTTCTTGAATGCTATCGAGATCCAGGATTCAGAAGGGTGAAGGCAAGCTTGAAGAATTTGATCCTGAGATTGGGAAGTGTAGAACATTTCTGAAGATGTCTGTTTCTGGAATGGAGGTTCCTGATGAGATCAGTGAGCAGGAATTCCGAAGAGCATTCCTTGAGATGAAGGCTAGGGTGGACATTCTTTTCCAAGAAAGACAAGAACGGAAGGAACATGAAGGAGGTTCGTCAAAGCAAGAAGATCGCAAAGACAAGAAAGGGAAACATCATGGAGATGGTGACAAGCAACCAGATCCACCCTCTTCTTCTTCTCCTCCCTCTTCTCCTTCTTCTCCATCTTCTCCTCATTCTACTTCTTTTAATCCTTTTAAGAGTGGGTATAAGCCTAAAATTAAATTGGATGTAAAATTTGATTTACCAAAGTATTGTGGTGAACTTAATGCTGAAAAATTGGATGATTGGATTCAGCAAGTAGAAGTCTACTGTAGAGTCCAAAACCTATTAGATGATGTTGAAAGGATCCAATTAGCTACTCTTCGTTTAAGAGGTACAGCCTTAACCTGGTGGGAGAGTAAGACTAAGGCAGAAGTTTCACAACATGGTAGAGTCAATTTAACTTGGGCAGAATTTATTAATGCTCTTAAAAAGCAATTCTATCCCTTAGGACATATACAACAGTTAATGATGGACTGGCAAATGTTTAGGCAAGGGAAAGGTCAAACTGTCCAAGAGTACACCCATGAATTTAGAAAAAGGGCTATTGCTTTGAATGTTCCTTTGTACACCCAGGACACCTTGTTGAAGTACATAGGAGGTCTACATTCCTATCTTAGACATTCTATTTTGGTTTTGAATCCTAACAACTTGGATGAAGTTTGTGTCCAAGCTACCCACTTAGAGTTAAGGGGTAAAGGATCTTTTATTGATAAGTTTGATAATGATGTAAAGAAATCTTCTAAGAATGCAAAGACAGGGAAAGGAAAGAAAACAGCTACAGTTAAGAAGGATGACAAGCTTTCTTGCTCTCATTGTGACAAGAAAGGTCATGATGAAGAACATTGTTGGCAGTTGCATCCAGAACTGAAGCCTAAGTGGGCTCAAAGACAGAATCAGAAACAGAAGGGTAAGGAGAAATCCACAAATGTTGTTATGGATCTTGGTTCCGATTCAGATGATGAAACTAAGATAACAGCTATGGGTATGAAAGGTAAAGCTCCTACTTTCAGTGTTTCCTTTGATAGTTGTGCTTCTACTTCTACAGTTAATGATTTCTCTGAAGATGTGAAAAGGAATGAGCTTTTTCATTTAAGGGTTGTTGCTAAGAACAGTAAAATTGATGCACTCATAGATAGTGGTTCTCAAGTTAATCTGATTTCAGAAAGTATTGTAAATAACTTGGGATTAAAAACTACACAGCATAAGAAACCTTATCCACTAGGCTGGATTTGTGAAAATGATAAGTTGCGAGTAACAAGACAATGCACCTTAAGATTCACAATCACTAGTAAGTTTGTGGATGAAGTACAGTTTGATGTAGTTCCATTGGATATCTGTGGGATAGTGCTTGGTAGCCCTTACTTATATGACAGGAAAGCTATTTTCTACAGGGAAAAGAATCATTATCACTTGTTTAAAGATGGCATTCAGTATATTGTACATTCTCACAGGATTAAGACTGATCATTCTTTTGCAAACACAGGGCAGTTAAAGAGGGTAATTAATGCAAGTAAAGAGTTAACTCTTATGTCTGTCAGTACAGGTGGTTCTAAACTTGAACTTGGAGTAGCTAACCAGGGTCAGATGTTGCAGGATGCACTTACAGTACAGCATGAGAAAATGATGATTGAAAGCATTGATGAACCCTTGGGTAAAAATGTTACTGTTGTGAAGGATCGATGTGTTGTTGACTTATTCTCTTTCATTTCTGCATTATTGTTCAGCTTGATGCTAGTCAATATTTGTTGGTTAGTGGCTACGACAGTTGATGTAGAAGCTTATGGAAGCGATAGAATAATGTTTATGTTCAACAATATTTCTGCAGTCTTCATTGTGCTTGTGAGCCAGGTATGCAAATGTACAGAAGATACAGGACAAGTAGGGAGGCCAAGTCCTCACTTAATGTCAGAATGAATATCACTTTTGGAGGTCCAAAAGGTCTTCAGTGGGGAGGCCTGATCCGGTGGATATTTTTAGTGGAAATTGAAGTGTCTCATTTCTCTCCAGAATCAACACCATCAGAAAGAGCTCGACATCCTAATTCCAACGCAACTTGAACGGAGTGAAAAGGAGTCCGTTTGTACAAGTTATAGCCAGTCAAACCTTGGGTCAAACTAGGATCAGGGGGCGTCCAGGAAGCGAAAAATGATGTCGTCAAAAGTTGCCAAAGTTCACATCATCACGAAGAGCTCGTCAAGACGATTCCGACGTTGTTCGTTTCGTCGAAATCCGACATCGGAGGCTCAAGATACAGCTAGTCAAAGTTCGGTTGACTTGAAGGTACTGATGATGACATCATCATGCTGACGTGTCAGTCCGTACAGTACGGAAGCCAAGTGGATGAATTTGGATGAAACACGTGGCAGATGAGTCAGATTGTACGGACCAATGAGAGTGCGACATGTGGCATCCGTACGACACGTCATCGGACAGGTGGCAGTCCACTCAGCACACATCATCGACTTTGTCAGCATACGGGCTTGCCTTGTCAGCGGACACGTCTGCAGATTCTGGCGAATCATGTTTTGACACGTGTCAGGTCTTTGGCATTCAGGTTTGTTAAACAAAGTGCTAAAAATGGTGGATGGGACTCGAACTCCAAACCACTCGCGAGCGAAATCACCGGGCGACCACTCCACCAAACCGTCGGCCGTTACCCAAGTATAGTGGCTGTTTATTTTGTTGATTTAAAATTGGCAAATGTCTATTAAAAGCCAGCGGCGGGGGTTGAACCCCCAACCGCCGGCCTAATAAAAACTTAACCACCGGTAAGCCATCTAATGGCTTTATTCTAATAAGTGGCATCGGTTTTATTTGTTAAGTGTCCAAAACCGAATGCCTTATTTTTCTAAAAAACCAATTCCCCTAATTTTTAAATAAAACAAACAATAATCCTTTTTAAAGGATTAAATCAAAACCACCAAAACAATATCAGCCCGGGAATGAATAACTAAAAAGGGCTTAGTTTAATTATTAGGGGATTTATATTCAAATATGGGAGATTACCAAGATTTTTATGTATTTTGGAGAGATAAGGTGAATATTGTAAAATCAATTGGTTAAAGGCCAATTTGGGCAATTTTTATGTATTTAAAGGGGAGAGAGTGAGTGAGTTTGGGGGGACTCATAATTTTCAAGTGAAACAGGTGTCAGGTGATTTGAAAAGGGATTGTAAGGAGATTTTTTGGAGCCATTTTCGTACATCGGAGTATTGTTATGCTGCCGAAGTGCTAGAAGAAATGGTCTTGGTGCAATTTTGTAATTGATTTGGAGATTAATCGGATCGGTCTCACTCCATTGGAACGGACCTGGAGACGTAGTCACAATTGTGGCGAACTCCGAAATCAAACTCTGTTTGCATCTCTCTCTCTCTTTCTCTCACTTTCTTTCATTCTGTTGTTTTCACCTTGTCATTTTAATTATTGTAATTATTTCCATGGGTTAATTTTGTTCTAATTAACTTGGAATAATCATTGTAAAAATTAAGCATTCAATCTGCAATTTAGTCTAGATCCTATACAGATCACATACCGACCTTTTCTCCTTTATTATCATAGCTATTTTAGAATCACTATCACCATTATCTTTTGGTAGTCCCTTGTTTTATGTAGTCTATGCCAAACTCTCATTCATGATGACTGTCCTTCTATAGGTCGATTGACTTGGGATCACTTTTCATACCTTCTAAGTTCATCATATCTTCCTAGCTACCTTTCAACCTTGTTTAACTGAATGATTTTGATAGTCATCTCTTGTAGAATGTCACTAAGAAGTGTTCTAGGTCTTCTTTCTTCTTAAACTAGGGATGATAAAATATCCATGCATAAATCCATTTCTTATAGTCATAACCATTAGTGTTGGTTATTACGCCATCAACAAGAATCCAACCTTTCAAACAAGGATTCAAAAACAATGCTTTATGAACCCTAACTACCAAAATTACAACATCTATAATTCATAGTTGGTTTCATATGCCCCCCTAAAACAACTCTTTCAAACACATTTTGAGTCTCTATTCTAAGTGAATGCACTTGAATATTGATAGTAATTCTAGAAGGATATAGACATCTATAGAGAATTGTTGAGTACCTATAGTGAAAATGCTTTCATTTGTTTGGAAAACTATGGACAACCTTTGCGACAACAACTATCTTTGTTAGAGGGCTCATAATATGATAATAGAATCCCTTCAATTTATCACCTTTTCCAATTCCATGCACAAAAGAAATAAAATTAGGCATTGCATAGCTTATGCCTTTTCATGGTGACTGCAATGCCCTCTTTCCAGATGTGATATTCAAGACCTCAGTTCTTTGTACTTCTTGACAACATGCCACTTAATCTCTATTGTCATCTTTGTATTTTGTCATATAGTTTTTATCTTCGTGACACTTTATCCTCATCATTATAGCTTGTCTTTACTTTGAGACCATCATATATCCCCTATGTCATACAAATTTCATTTGACTAGACTGTCTTTTCTTGAACATTGTTATGTTACCCCTATATTTTGATTCATAATGACTATGATTGGAACATGCCATCGTATTCTTATCCTTCTCCAAGGTCTTACCTTGCTTTTGGATTGTGATTTCTACCTCAATGCAATAGCTCTTCATTATTGGTGGGAAAAATGTAAGGGTTTGTCAATGTTGATTGCCTTTATGTTTTACTCTGCCTTTTGATCCCTATTCATTCATGAGATGATTGTATCTTACTGCATTTCTTAGCATATATGATCTCTAAACTATCCTCTTTACAGGGTGTAATAGTTTGGTCTACTCTTACACTAAAAGATACAATATTCTAAAATTTCAAACTAATCCTTCTATATCATGCCAATCAAGCCTCTCTCAAGAAGCATTGCTCATGGATGTGGATGCAAATTTGTCAAAATTTTCTTCCAAATTCTAGATCATGCCTCTTGAACTCCTTGGTTCCATATGAAATAGTGCTTGGTCTAGGATTTGATGGTGTAACCCATGAGACAATTATAATTTTTAAACTAATCCTTCTATATCATGACAATCAAGCCTCTCTCAAGAAGCATTGATCATGGATGTGGATGCAAATTTTTCAACACTTTCTTCCAAAGTCTGGATCATACCTCTTGAACTCCTTCATTCCATATGAAATAGTGCTTGATCTAGGATCTGATGGTGTAACCCATGAGATAATTATAATTTTGAAACTAATCCTTCTATATCATGCCAATCAAGCCTCTCTCAAGAAGCATTGATCATGGATATGGATGCAAATTTGTCAACACTTTCTTCCAAGGTCTAGATCATGCCTCTTGAACTCCTTGGTTCCATATGAAATAGTGCTTGATCTAGGATCTAATGGTGTAACCCATGAGACAATTACAATTTTGAAACTAATCCTTTTATATCATGCCAATCAAGCCTCTCTCAAGAAGCATTGATCATGGATGTGGATGAAAAATTTTCAACACTTTCTTCCAAATTCTGGATCATGCCTTTTAAAATCCCTTGTTCCATATTAAATATTGATTGATCTAGGTTCTGATGGTGTAACCCATGAGACAATTACAATTTTACCAACAAGGTCTTCTTGAGGCGATGTGGACGTGTTGAGGAGCATTGTAACTCTTAGGAACTTTGAAAACATAATTGTCCATGTGTTCTTGTCTAGTGGAAAATCTTTTGAACTTGATGCCATGACTATCAGGAACTAGTTACCTATCACCTATACTCTTATGTGCATTTGTCCTTTTGAACCTTAGACTATATTTTCATCCTTTGATATAATAAAATTGTTCTTTCATGTTTGGTCTATCTTGTAATTTCATTGAAGCTCCTACATCTTGGGTGGCTATCTCCATAGCCAAATATTGTATGGTATAAATTACTCTATACTAACTCTTATAAAACTAAATAAGATTTGTACATTTTGAAATTAAAAATGAGAAGATTAAAGATGTGCATGTAGAAAAAAAAAAAAAGGATAAGTAGAGGGATAAGAAGATCTAAATTTTTTTTTGGATAAGGATCATCATAAGTTTCTTGTTATTGTTGTCACTAGGATTTGCACCCTTGCCAAGTTCTTGACTTAGCAATCCAGTGGAACATGGAAACACTCTAGGAAACATGGGTTGCCCATATCATGGAGTGAATCTCTAGAGGGGATTGGTTCCCTTGATACTCACCTATTTAACATATCCTATTGTTGCATAGTAAGAAAAGAGAGTGAAGGAAACATAAAGAGAAACCTAAGACTAAAAAAGGTGATGCACCAAATGATTGTGACCTGCACTGCTATTTTGACACTCAAATTCTCAATTACTCAGTGTTACACAATTTTCACCTACGGGCTCAAATTAGGAAGAGCACTTTTGCTAAGTGGTGTTCATTACAAATTCTGATCATGCATTTTATGCCGTAGTTAAAAACATTACTTTAATTCCATTCATGAATAAGTATTGTATTTTTATGAGGAAAAGAGAAGCAAATTGATACACTATCAAGTATTTTTTCTGAAAAATGTAATCTTTATTCATCAAAGTATTCAGATTGCTTCACACAAGCCATGAAACTAGCTAAGGAAAATAAATTCAATGCTAGAATTTATAACATGAATACATGTGTGAACATATAAAAACAAGGCATAAGAGTCATAGGGGCCAGTCATTGCCTGAATGACTGGCGGTGTTGATGTTTCTTGCATATTTCTCCTACCTTGCTACTCTTGCTTTCCGTCCTTCAATTGCGGATCCTGAAATCACACAGAATGAAGTTAGATCCAAGGGATCTAAGCAATAAATGACCTATCATTCTTACACCCGCGCACACATTCACATTAGAAATCTAAACAATGCTTTACTTTTACTAACTAGTTTGTGTCATGTGTAGAAACAGGAAAAGCAATGTTGTTGTTCATCAATTTCGATATGAGTGGAGTAAAATGCGGCTCCCACAAGGGTAGAGCCCAACTCATTTAGGTTTTGTGCATTTCAGTTTTAAAATGAATAGAGATAGAAATGCAGTTAAAGCACTTTTCCTGAAAATTCATACAAGGTTTGTGAGGAAATTTTGTTTCTATGAATGTTCATATTTTTCAGTTATCTGAAAAAGTGAAACAATAATGAGATTTGCAGAATCAACAACACTTTCATAAGGTGACCTGGAAGTTTACAAGTTTAGAGAACACTTTAATATCAGAAAAGTTCCAGTTTCGGTCAAGTCCAGAAACCAAGAAATTAATGTTTCCAAAAGGCAAGAGAACAACAACATATATGGTAGTGAAGCTTGACGAATGTAATGAACTCGATGGAGGAGTAGTTCAAGATCTTTTTCTGCCAAAGTTCTGAGAAAAATACGAGTGTATTCACTGATATTTTAAAATACAATGGTTTTTGTTAATAATCATTGACAAATAACTATGTTCATGCCTTTAAAATCAAATGAGCTGGAACAACAAGTATTAATGGAAAAATAGTTTAAAATGTGGCAAAGTTTGATCTTAAAATATGAATAGCGTCTATATTAAGAGTGCAGAAGCTACATAAAATCTCTATACACTTAGTCTATTTTTCTCATGGAATGCAAAGCATGGAGGTACCATTTTATTTGCAGGAATGAACAAATGGGTTTTGCAATGATGCTCTCAAAATATTTGAATTAATGAATCACAGATTGGAACATATCCTGGCATTTTAAGCTTTGCTTGTGTTCTATTTACATTGCGGCTATAGAAGGAGGAATAATGAGGGACTCAGCATAGTATAACAAGCACAAAAATACAAAGGAAGCAAAATCTGTGAGTTTCTACAAGTATGAAAAGAACTCAACCACCAGGGGTTGAGTAGGAAGCTTGAACTTGTGATAATGCTATCTTATAGAGGAGAATGTGTGCCCAAAATTTGGAAGGGACCAATTATTCATGCATATGAGAGGTCTCTCTCTAATATGAAAATCAAAATAAAATATGTGGAGGCCTACAGCCTTAATGAGACCTTGGAAGCAAACCCTCGAGTAACTGTAATTCAAGAAAATGTAAAAGAGATGCAGAAATATCATGAAGAATCTACAGGAAAATAAACCTTTTATCATTTAAGCACGAAGCTCAAAAAAAGAGCATTTTATCGACAGACTTGGAAATGAAGTGCACAAGAAACAATTTTGCATTTTATTTTCTTGCTAAAATCAAACAAGCTAGAGTGCAGGGCAAAGAAATTTATGGGTTCGACCATTAACATAAATGAGAAAATGATAATGGCGGCCTTAATCAAGTTAAAAATCCTGATAAAATGATAATGGCGGCCTGAATCAAGTTAAAAATCCTGATAGAATACAATAATGGCGGCCATTCTAAAAAGAAAGCATCAAATACCTGATATAACATAATACCATGGGTTCTAAAGGTCGAATTATGCCACGAGTGTCTTCAAATCTCTGTGCAAAACCCTTGCTATCGATGGTGGCTTCTTCAAAAGCTTGAGGAGCAAATGAAATTTTTATGCTATGTATTGCTTTGTTTTGTTTTAGGGTTTTTTTTTACCCTAAGTCTTAATCGACATATGCATAGGGCATTTATTTTTTATTTTTTTGAAGTCACTAATCAACCTGTGGGCTAAGGCTTGGTGTCTTATGCCTTATATTTTAGTAAGTTCCTAAGACTTGGAATATTCTTCATAAAATGTAGTTCTTCATGCTTTCTTTTCGCATTTAAATATTGGAGGAGTCAACATAGCAACGTGTCCTTTTCTTTTGCATACCTTTTAAATGTAAAACATTATATTAAGTGATAAATTATAAATCACTTATTATGATTGTTATTTTGAATGCAAAAATGGGTATATGCCTTTGTAAATGCTTTTAGAGGGATATGGTTGAGTCTTCATTTCAGGAGAGGGTATATAAGGAGGTTATTTACAACTTGCAAACATATGGAGAAGAAGTAGGCCTCTTTATTTGCTTTTTGGAGCATTTTGAGAGCATATAGGCATTAATTTATTATGCTTTTATCTTGGACTTGGTCAAATGTGACCTTTTCAACCTTTTGGAGCCTCTTTTGGGAGGAATCAGTTGCTAGAAATTAGGCCTTATTGTTTCATCCAACCCATAGAGCTTCTAGGTCCTATTTTGATGGATCTTGTTGGGAGTTGAGTGATATAGTCACTTATGTGACTTCATTGTAACTAGTTCTGGATTGGCATTTTTTCTGCACTTAGTGATTTTTAGGTCCTTTGGCAGAATTTTGTAGAGTTTTGTAGCTCATTTATGGAATACAGTACATACCTTGGGCATCATTGAATGGAGTTTTTTGTCTTCTTTTTACTGCAGTATTGTGTATTTTCACATGATTGATTAAGTTATTGTGAGATAGTATTTTGTTTCCCTTAACTTTGTCTCATGGCTTTAGTACCTTTTTGCAGAGAAGTGTGATGTTTGCAGGTTATAATCTATGTCAAGATTGCAGGTTGCTTTTAGCTGTGAGGTCTTCTCCTCCTAAGAGCTCAAGCAATAAGGCCTTTTTATAAAATACTTATGCAAGGCACATAGAAACAGGTTGTGCAATTTGTTTTCTTTAGTCATTATGTACAAGTGTATGAAATCTGAATTTTCCAAGGTCTAAGTCATATTCTGGTGTATCACCTTAGGAGGTAGTTATCATTTTATTCAATCTTTCTCCCTTTTCCCCTCAAAATTTAGTAAATTAGGTGATAACCAACTAGGAAGCCAGCCTTCTCCGAAGGTTCTTTTCCAGATCTTGGTGACCCATAGCTCGGAAAATATCCCATGTTCTCTCTAAAAAGCTAAGTGTTTCAGCTTAACATGTTTTTGTCTTGCATCTTAGCTAGGGTGTAATTTTAGAAGATAACACTCAGCTAATATTCACACAAATCAAATGTTTCACATGCTCATACATCAGTACTTCATAAGAAAGTTTGATTTTTTATACCTTAGAAGGAAAACCAAGCATACTTTCACAACTAAAGATTGTTAGCATCAATAACATAAATTATGACCTGCATAAGACACATACTTTCTACCTAAAGGTGTTGGATGAGATAACATAATTGAGGATTTACAAATAAAACCACAGAGATATGCATCAATCATTCATATACACACAATGAAACAACTATTAAGAAGAAAAAATCATTAAATTTTATTGATAAATTGGTGTTATTATAGTTGCATACAAGTTTGAAAAATGAGTTAAAAAGCTATCCTATCTTGAAAGAACCTTGAAAAAATTACAATGCAACAACTAAGAGTAGCCATAACTTACTGAAAATCTTCCCTTAGGCCTCCTAATATATTGTTCAACAACTTTCTAGATATTAGGAACATGTTTTGAGAGATGAAGAACATGTACATTACATTAGTTTTTTGGGTCAAACCTTTTTGGACATCCAAAAATGTTATCCCTATTTTCTAGCTCCTTAAAGTGCTCCATGATGGTGGTTAAAAGACAAAAACTTGTTTTTTTGACCTTATCTATCAACCAAGGCTCTTGAACAACTCGTAGATGCTCTCAACTACCTTAAACTGGGTCAAATTATCCCAATTAGTTGCACAACTCATTAAACTTGTTAATAGGACATGTGTATGAGAATTTGAAATGAATAAATATCTTAATAGGGCATGGGATATCTTTAAGGGCTTCTTTGACTCATGTTTCATTCAATTATGGTGCCTTCATCTTTATGTTTTCACCCAAACATAGACATTGTCATATGATTATCTTTATCATACCTTATCCTAAGATATTCCTATATTCATTACCAATATTGACAACTTATACTTTTCCCTCTTACTCTCATCTTTAAACATACCCATTTTTTCACTATTAAGCATCATACCTCTATCTTTGTATTCATTCTCTTTCTGTTACCCTTGATCTGCCCAAGGTTGTCACATTAATGGATCTTTAAACTTTGCAACTATCGAGTAACAAATAAAGTATTCATGACTGTCCTCTTTATAGCTATCATAGTCATCTTATTTTGGATTGTCCACTTTTCTATGAGCCTTGTCCTATGTTAATATTCCCTTTTACGGCTAATTTTACCCATGAAACACTCTATTTCTCTTGTAGTTGCATCTCATATTTCATGGATTGTCATTTAACATGTCTAAGTGATTTTAGGATGGGGTGATCCCACAAAACGGGTTTACAATTTTGTTGAGGAAGCAAAATTGCAAAACAGCCCCCATGAAGAAAATTTTAGGTTTTGGGGGGTTTGAAAGAACTTAGGGTCTGGACAAACCCAAAGAGGGCTCACTTGAACACCCCTTCAATCAAACCCTATTAAATGATGGGTCCCTCATTTTTGACATTTTTTGAAATTAAAAAAAATAAGATAAATTTTGAAAAATGGGGGGTTCACTTGAACCCCCTTCGAGTGAACCCCCATTCGTTTGGAAGGTCAAGGGGGGTTTGTTCGAAGGGGGGTTTGAGAGAGCCCCCCTTTTTCCACCATCTCCCCCTCTTGCACACAAAAAAAATCCCTTCGAATCTCGGGTTGAGGATGAAAATGGAGGAGACTTCACAGACCCAACTGGATGATGGTAGTCCTCGAAACGAGCTATCCGTCGAATATAATTTTAATATGTTTTGGTTTTATTATGTATTTTATTTTTTAGTTTGATTAAACATAGGTTTTTAGCCGAATATCAAGCTCTTTATTCTACACATGTGGAAAAATAGAAGATTATCCAAAAAAAAATGAAAAATATCGATGCACTAGATATTGATGTCCTTGATCCAACAAAAAAAAAAGAATTTTGATGCATACAAGAAATTTTTTGCTTTAGCTAGTGAATCATGTCTAAATTGTAAGAGGTTTGACTTTGAAACTTAATTAAGAAAAAAAATATTCAATTAAATTCTACGAAACCAATTCCATGCACTAGATATCGTAGTTACAAATCTAAATTTGAAAAAATTAGAATTTTATCCTTCATAGAAAAAAAACTATGTGTTAGTCAATGACGTCACTCTTTAAAAATGGTGTTTACTATTAAAAACCAACTTTCAAAGGAGATGGAAAAAGAAGTGCAATCTAATTCCAAAAATTTTGAAAAAAATATATTTAGAATTTACAGACAAAATAACATTGTTAACAATTTTCACTATAGCTCAATTGGTAGAGTTGAATAGTTTCATTTTAAAGTGAAAGTTCAGTTAGTTGTTGCATTGCTTAGATTGTTGTTTGCATCAAATTTATCAAGTTTCAATTATGCAAGTGTTTTCAATAAATAGAATTTCAGAGTTGCTCAATGCTTTGCAACATAAATGAAGTACAAAACAAAATACATAAATGAATAAGCATAATCATTACTTTCATTTATTTTACAATTATCCACATTACAATATTTCATTTGATTTGCAAGTACAAATGATTATGCAAGTTTGCATAAATTACATTTTTTTTCAGAATGGAAATGAAATGAGATTTTTAAAGCTCACACAAGTCGTGGAGATAGCTAAAACTATTAATTACAAGGAATGAAATATACAACTGAAGATAAAGAAGTAGATAACGTAGGGCATATCCATCATTGCCTGTTTGTGTCTTCAGATGGTCGCTTGTTGCTGCCCCGTCCTCGCCATTGCTTTGGAGTAAACTTGCATCATGTAAAAGGGACTGTTAGAGCTCCGGATATGGACTACACTATGTGCTCTACCAACATAGATGTATTTTATTGCTTACAATGCATGGAATCAGTTGAATGAATATGAAGAAGTACAATGAAGACTACAAGTGCAACATCATGAGTCTTTTAAACTTCATTGTTTTATGCTAACATTGTTTGTTTCCATGTGCAGGTATAGGAAAAGCTATGTAGCTGATCATTTCATGAAGATATAAAAGCATGTGGAGTAAAACGGGCTCCCACAAGGGTAGAGCTCGACATGCTACCCCTTAAACATACAAACGGGGTTGAGTAAGGAAATACAATCATCATGCTCATATGAGCCAGTCATGAAGGATTGAAATAGATTTCAACTATCAAAACAATCATGAACATTGTTCACTCATAAAAATCAAATCTGGGAACAATGAAGTGAAAATTACAAGTGAACAATGAGCTTAATTCATATACAAAATCAAATGAAATGCATCAATTTCCATATTGAAAAGTTTTAATACTGTCAAATTGATTGCATCTTTGTTCCCATATGATGTTTGTTCATATTTATTCATGTTGTTTCAAGATGCTCTTTTTGGGTACAAAAAGTGTTTCACATTTATAAATGGTGATAGTGAACAGGCATACATATAAAATTCATAAAATCAAGTTGCAGAATTGAAGGATTAAAAGCTATTTACAACGGTTTCATTTAATCATAAAAATGCATACGGAGTACCAAGGAATAAGAACATTGGCATTGACAAGCCATTGAGTACATAATATCAAGAAAAACCAATTTTGGGTATGTTCAAAGATCAGTTTGCATACATAAGACAACATTATGGATAAACAACAATTAGTGATAAGTGTTCAAAGTTGAATGCAATGAGTCATCATATGCCATTAGTAGTTAATGGATACATAGGTGTGTAGAATGAAAGGAAGAGCTGAAAATTATCTATCAGAGCATTATATCTTTTGATTTGGTTGTTATCTTCATGCCATTTGAGTGTTGCTACAAGAAGTGCAAGATAAAACAAATTTCTTTTAAAATACATAATACCCACATGGGGGTTTCAGTTGGAAATGCAAATATCGTCAAGAAAATGTGATAAGAGCTTCAAAATTGTATCTAGGTTTTCTTCATTAAAAGCACGGCATTAAATTTTTGAGTTCATACACAAAAGAATGGAAATACAGTGAGATTAAAATACCTAGATCAAGCATATTATAGCTGCGGCCTGGAGGAGGTTTTTGTCTCATAAATATTCACCAAGGTTGAAAACCCATTTGAGTTTGCCATTAAAATCTAAAAATCAGAGCAAACAAGGTATAAAATGCAAGTTTTCTTTGTGGAAACTCATCATAAATTATATGATAGCTGCAAGCACGAAGCTTTGGAAATTCATAAAAACAAAATTCAAGGAATACAAACACCATGGTCGAGCTCTTATGGTGGCCTGTAATAGAGACAATACATATAAATTTTCAAGTATTTCTTCCACAAGAGAGTAAGCTTCATTATCTTGTCAAAACTTTTGAGTTTTGTTTATTAGAGATGCCCAAACAAAAAATTTCCATGGAGGCCAAATAAAATACAAAAATGGAAACACTGAAATATGGAGAATACTCAGGAAAAAGCATATGACAGCCGCGACTTAAGACCAAGTTTTGCCTTCAAAATGAAAGGAAGAAGCCATAAAGTAGTTTGAAATTGACTTACCTTGTTTGTAGATGGAATTTCGACCCACAAAGAAGTTGATAGCCCAAGTCCTCAAACATTTCTTGTCAAACCCTAACTCTATGATGGCGACACCATTCTTTCAGTAGAGGCAAGCTCTTCAAAATACAAGTGTAAAATGATGGCTGAAAAGTTAGGGCTGGGTGTTTTGTTCTTAGGGTTTTTCCTTATGCCCTAATTAGATTTTGGGCCTTTTTGTAATGTTTTTAAAATATTAAGACTCCAAACTATTGTCATAATAACAAGTCTTTCTAGGTTTGGGTCGACCCACTCAAGGATTTATTTGACTTCATATGACTAAGCCTTAGGGTAGGGGCATTTGATGAATATTTCAAAGTCCAAAAAACTTAGGATTTTATCTACTTGAAATGTTTATGCCTTAGTGGAGAGTAATGCATTCATTTGATGCTTTAGGTATTATCATTAATTTTATAGAAATCATCTAGGAGTCAATAATAAAAAAATCTACCCTTATATTTTTTATGATTTTTTAGAAAGAAAAATCAATTGTAATTGAAGCATGAGTTTATTTTTTGCAAAGATTTCTAAAAAATCTTAATTGCAAAAATTAAGTCAAATTGACAAAATTAAAACCGCAAATATCTTGTAAAGCAAAGATTAAAAGAATGCTTTATAAATTGTTTTATTCTTTTGTTATTTTTAGCAATTTTATGAAAGCAAAGGTTGTTGACTTTTCCTTGGGAAATTTTGAGAAGCATGGGATAAAGATAAGGTGTTTGTTTTGCTTTTAAAGTATTTTGGATCTATTTTTAGAAGCCTTTAGGATGGACATACAAAAAGTGTGAGTTTTCTACTTTTACTACACATTATGGAGCAGTTCAGGATATGTTTTTTTGGGCTTTTCTCTTGAGCTCGGATTAGGGTTTGGAGAGATTTATTTAGGAGAAAAACTTAGGTTTTTTTTCACTTCATTCATTGTTTCTTCCTCTCTTGTTCATGCAGAGAGTTTTGTAAGAAAAATTTGTACGCAAATTTTGAGAATTTCACTCCTTCATTCAATAAAACAATAGAGTTTCATTTCTCACTTCGTGTTTATCATTTGCAATAGTAATTTGATGTGTCTTGTGATTCAAATCAGTTGAATCATTTTCTTGTCTTACTATTGTAAAGTGGTTTGTAGGATTTGCATTGTAATTCAAGTTGTGCCTTGTGTTTATTCTAAACCTTTGCAAAAATCACTTTTGGATCATATGTGTTTTGAGATTGTGAGAATCAAGTTTTAAAGAGGTGGTGAGAGTGATTTATTATCAAAATCTTCTTAATGCTGGTCAATAATTTTAGGTGATAGAATTTCAATCATAAGTTATCCTTCTACCCCCTTTTCTAGAAAATCATTTAGAATAAGAATTATCATTCGGAGAAAAAACTCACTTTGGAGATTCCTTCTTCACTTAGATCACCCACATCTAAAGAAGGTTTTCATGTGTCAAGAAATAGTTAAGTTTTCTGAAAGCTTAGCATAGGGTGCATATCTAATTGATAATAGTTTTTGGCACGCTCGGTGGGACTCTTAAAGTTAATTTCAAAGAAGTTCAAGTTTTTTATAAATTGTTGTTTGGTGTATGCAGTAGTTTTATTCAGCCTTTTGGAGGCCTTTTACAATATACCTAGTGATTTCATTTTTTCTGATTTTGCATGCAGACTTAGTGCAGCCTGCGAATGAGAAAAATATAGACCAGATAAATTTTTGTGTCTTTCAAGTACCTGTAGCTATCTCCACCTTGAAGAAGGGGTAGGACAACAAGAAGATTGTTTGACATACCAGGGAGGTCAAAATCAACACCTCTAGTTCTCATCTCTATAGTCTTGGTGCCAGGAAGTCCTATTACTGTAGCACAAACACCACCAATGGCAAGACAACATGCTTTTTCACCTTTCAACGGGGGCAACCCGTTAAATATTGTACATTATGATGATATTCTAGTTGCAGCTTTCAGGAGTCTATCATACTTTACCGAAGAAGATCAAACTACTTCCATTGAACACATTCGAGATGTGGCCACTTTATGCTTAGTTCACAACATTACTCAAGAGAACGTAGCATTGAGGCTCTTGGTTGCATCACTTAAGGGAAAATATTTGCAATGGTTCAAAGGTCTCGCAGCAAACTCAATCGCAACATGGGATGCATTAGGCAATGGCTTGTACCAAAATTTTGTTGATAAAGTGGATCATCTATCCCTGTTAGAATAGTTGAGCACAATCAAGAGAGTGTCGCATGAGCATATGGCCAATTTCAATTACCGTTTCCAAAGGACCTAGGACAAAATTCCTTAACAGTAAAACCTTTACCAGATCATGCTTTTCTATTTTTCTTAAAAGCCTTAAATAGCAAGATTTCAGTGATGATCCAATCTATGGGTGGTCACATGCTCCTTAAGGCTTTCGACATCACCATTAGAGTGGAAAATTATCTTATTCAAGCTGGGGAAATTTCCCATAGGCCTCCCATGCCTTTATTTCCTGAAATCCAATTGCCTATTCCCACATATTTACCACCCCTAGTTATTGTTCCCCTTGTTCCAACAATAGGTTATTAGACCACAGCTCAAGAAATCGCTGCTCTAGCCCAATCCCAAGAATTTCAAGAGATCAAAAATATACTAAAGAATTTTGGAAATGATCTAGTGAGAATTAAAAATCAAGTTGGCCAAGAACATAAGCGCTATCAAGCCCCACATCAGCAGAATCAACCTAATAGGCCACCTTTTCAAACTAACTATCAAGGCCAAAGGAATAACTTTAATCCTAGACCTTTCCAGCCCTATAATTTGAATGTTGCCAGTTCATCAAAGGAGCTTGTACCGTAGAATAACATTTCTTAATATTGTGATTGGTGTTATCCATGCAATCAACCCCATAACTAGTCAACATGTGTGAACGACATGAGAAATTAGGCCTTAATGCTCCATAACAACTATGTTGGTTTGAAAAGTGTTCCAAGTCGGAATCAAGAACAACAAGAGAGTTTTGAAGTTTCTTTTCCAAACTGGTAGAGTTCTAAATTTTATGGCATGAACGACCAGGATCAACAAAATTCCCTTGTTTCAGACAATACCAGATTGAAAAAGAGGGCTATGGATTTGGGGCAGCAAGCTGGAAACATACAACAATCTACTAAGGACAATTTGCATTTTTCTTCATCCCATGTTACTTCTACAACACAACCTAAATTTCAGAGAGGCCAAGAGGCCAAGAAGTACCTGGGAAGGAGTAGTCTAAGAAACAATTGCAACCTTCGTAGAAAGGAAATGACGTTACTATTACTAAGGGGCAGCAAAAAGTAAGCCCCATTTCTTTCAATGTTGTTGAGCATCTTAAGAAGACCACTGTCAGTATGTCAGTTTTGAATGCATTGCATATTCAAGGTCAAAAGAGCTTGTCGCAAGATGCCTTGGTTGAGCTTTTTGTTTCTAACAATGCTAATCAAGGGAATGCTAAAGTTGTGCTTGCAAATAGCCTGGAAGTGAAAAATGAACAAAAAACTCAAGAGTTAAAGCCTCCTCCGTTTTATTTGAGTTTGATTATTGGCGATAAAATAGTACATAACTATATGGTTGATTCTGGTGTGAGTAGCTCAGTTATGCCTAAGAGCTTAGTCGATAAACTAGGTTTGGTTTATGAGCCTAACTCCTAGAAAGGCGTAGTTCAACTATATGGATCTGCTGTTAAAACTATTGGTATAATTAATAATTTAGCCCTTACTTTGCATGCATCCCTGAATTTCATAATCTATCAAGATATACATGTTGTTGACCTGCCGTCCCATTTTTCCATTTGCCTCTCAAGAGATTTTACAGCCAAACTAGGTGGTTTCTTATCTTCGGATTGGTCTCACATGTTCTTTAGAACAAGATATGGTACGAAAGTAACCATAAAGTCTGAACCTCTAGCCAAAGATCATATCGAGCCATATGTTCCAAGTCTTATAAACGCTAACCTCTACATCACCCCTGTACTGGAGGAGCAAGCCATGACCTTGGACCACAACACCCCTATAGAAAATGTGAATCTAGATGAGTGGGTAGCAAAAGATCACGAGCTTGATCCTTTCCAACACATAGATGAGATAGGATTAGGGGTTTATATGATTCATGAACCTGATGTTGTTATCCCTAATTTGATTAAAGAAGAAGAGCAACCTACAGAGAAGGAAGATAAGCTTTGGAATCTTTACTTTGATGGCTCAAGGAGCAATGTAGGCATTGGTGGTGGAGCCATGCTGATTTCACCAAATGGAAACAAGTATTATTCAAATTTCAGGTTTACATTCAACTATACAAATAATACAACCAAATATGAAGCGTTGGTGCGTGGCCTAGAATGGGCCTGAAAGAGAGGTATTAAATATTTACGAGTTTATGGTGATTCAAAATTAATAGTGAATCAGGTTAGGAATCTGAATGTTGCAAAGAATGATTCACTTAAAAAGTATAAGCATTGTGTATGGGATTTGATAGAAAATTTTGACGCTTTTAATATTCTTTCAATTCCTAGAAATGAAAATAAACATGTAGATAGGCTCACTGCCATAGGAGCTCAATTTGATATTTCAAATGAGATTCACAAGGTAGAGGCACAATAGTATGTGAAAATTATAGTCAGACCTTTTGTACCTGACAATAATGTGAGTTGGTAGGTTTTTTACAACGATGAGTAGATTGTGAGCTTCTTAATTACTGAAGCTGAGTTTGTTGATGGAAACTAGTTTAAGTGGTAATAGCAGTGCAATAGCTAGATTGTGCAGTTAAAGACAAACAAGCTTCCAAAAGAATTGGTCACATTAGAATCTATCTTCAATTATGATGACCAAGCAAGGAAAGACAAATGTAGCATGACTATCAAGTAGGAACACTATGAAACCATCGAAATATTCAAGGGTAAGCTTCTCAAATTGGGCAAGGTATGTAATAAAGAGGGACGACAAGCTTTCATTCTGTTATGCCAAGAATTTAGTGATGTTTTTGCTTGGGAATACAAATATTTGAAGGGTTTTGATCCAGAATTTCCCCAGCATACTATTGAATTAAAGCCTGATGCAAAGCCAGTAAGGCAAAAATAGAGGCCCCTTAATCCCAACTTAGAGCACCTTATGAAGGATAAACTAAATAAGTTAGTTGAGAGTGGCATTATTTTTCCTATCAAGCATATGTCTTGGGTATCTAACTTAGTTCTAGTTAGGAAGAAAAGTGGGGAAATTAGATTGTGTGTTGATTTTTGAGATTTGAATAAAGCTTCCCTAAAGGATCATTATCCACTTCCTTCCGTGGAACAAATTTTGCAAGTGGTTTTTGGTTCTAACTGATTTTATTTGTTGGATGGGTATTTAGGTTATGATCAGATTTTGGCAAAGCAAGAAGACCAATTCAAAATAACATTTACAACCAAATGGGGTACCCTGGCCTATAAAAAGACGCCTTTCGGCTTATCCAATGCTGGAGCAACATTTCAGCGAGCAATGGACATGGCTTTCCATGACCTCATGAATAAATTTGTTCGAGTATATTTAGATGATATTATTATTTCTTTCAGAAATGCTAATGAACATTTTGAGCATTTAAAATAGATTTTCCAAATATGTAGAGAGTTTGGATTATCTCTCAATCCAAAGAAGTGTATTTTTTATGTGCATGAAGGTAAACTCCTGAGACATATTGTCTCAAAGCAAGGTATTTCTATAGACCCTGAGAGAGTCTTTGCTATTCTTTAGTTATCATTACCAGCTCAGAAGAAAGGCTTACAAAGCTTTCTTGGGAGGATCAATTTTGTAAGGAGGTTCATACCCAATATTGTAGCTTTGATGCAACCTCTAACTGCTATGCCTAAAAATAATATGCCTTTCATTAGAACAAAGAAGGTAAGAGGAGTTTTGAGCTGATAAAGGAAGCCCTTGCAGCTGCCCCTACCCTCATTAATCCAAATTATGACAGAGATTTAATTCTTTATGCTTTTGGATGGGTTGATACTATTTCAGCTATGTTGTGCCAGCAAAACGATGAAGTCTTGGAGTGGCTTGTAGCAATTTTTAGCCAGGTATTACACAATTACGAGGTGGAGTATTCTTTTGTTGAGAAGCATGTTTTTGTTGTTGTGAGAAGCCTCAAAAAGTTTAGGCATATGTTATCCAATAACAAAATTCAGCTATTAGTTGCTCATTCAACTATCAAGGATTTCTTACTTAACCGAGATATTAATGATAAACGTGTTGGCTAGATAACCAAGGTTATGGAATTTTATATTGACATTAAAATAACTAAGCTTGTTAGAGGCAAGGGTTTGTTTGAACAAATTGTAGAAAATATAGCAGGCATCAACTTAAAAGAAGTTGAAGATGTTGATACAGTACTAAATAATGATGATGTAGTTGTTGTTCTAGTTCTTGCTGCTACTTAGGTGCAACAAATGATACACTATCTGCAGATTGGCGAGTGTCCTGAAGGCTTGGATAGAATGAAAATAAGATACTACAGATTAAAAGCCATTCTTTATGCAATTATTGATGGTATTCTTTATAGAAGAGATTTTCAAGGTGTTTTATTAAGATGTATTGAGCTTGGTCAATTTGACAAGCTGTTAGGAGAGTTTCATGATGGGCCTTCAGGAGGCCACTTTGTGGCAAGAACAACAGCTATGAAGATCATGCGAGCTGGTTATTATTGGCCTGATTTGTTTAAAGATGCAATTTCTTAGGTCTGAAGATGCAAGAATTGTGCTTTGTTTTCTAGAAAATAGAGGCTTGCAACCCTGCCTCTACATCCCATTCAGGTGGAGCAACCATTTTCCAAGTGGGGTTTAGAATTCATTGGACCAGTCAAACCACCTTCAAGTGTGGGTCATAAGTGGATTCTTACTGCAACAAATTATTTCACTAAGTGGACCAAAGTCGTTGCTTTGAAGGAAGCAAACGAGACTTCTGGACTTAATTTTTATCAAGACTTAGTGTCTAGATTTGGTACCCCATATTCAATAAACTCTGACAATGGTTTAGCCTTTATTGGTTTGAGGATTTTTGAGTTAGGAATAATATTTTTATGAACACATCTTCTAACTATTATCCACAGGGTAATAGGCAGGAAAAATCTACAAATAAGAACCTGATTCGGATAATCAAGAAAATAGTAGAGGACAATCAACGAACATGGCATGAAAAGCTTAAGTTAGCCCTTTGGGCTGACAGGGTCACTCCTAAAAGAGCCACTAGTTGTTCTCCCTATGTAATTTCTTATGGAAAGGAAGCTAAGTTACTTGTTTCCATTGAGTTACCAACTTTGAGTTTTGTTAAAGAACTGGAATTGCTAAATGAACAGCCTCTCGAAATGAGATTTGCACAATCGATGGAGCTTGAGGAAACCAGAAAAGAAGCATTAAGATAGCTTGAAATACATCAAGCTCAGATGAAGAGCTCTTTTGATAAAAGGGCAAAGCCACGAGATTTCATCATTGGTGATTTAGTCTTTAAATGGAATGAGTATAAAAGTAAACATGGGCGACATTCCAAATTTGATGCAATTTGAGACGGGCCTTATGTGATCAGGAAGTGCAAGGAACACAACGCTTTCCAACTTTCTAAGTTGACTGGAGAGGTGTTTTCTATCCCAGTTAATGGGATCCACCTCAAGAATTGCCTCTGAAATAAGTATTGTTTTGTAAATAATAGAGTAGTTGCTACAAATAAGTTCTTCACGCACATTTATTTTCAATTGTTTTCACTTTCCCTAAGCGTTGTTGCGCATGTTTTGGTTGTCCATCAGAGCCTGTTATTTTTCTTTTAGTGTTGTTTTTTTTTTTTTTTGGAGTGTTATTGTTTGAGTTTCTAAGTTTTTGACTCCACACCCAATGGAGTATTAAAGGCAATTGATCTAATGCTTAACAGGCAAGCATTCAACGGAAATCGCCAAAATGTTACCAATTTTCACTACAACTCAATTGGTAGAGCTAATTAGTTTCATTTTTAAATTGAAAGTTCAGTTAGTTGTTGCATTGCTTAGATTGTTGTTTGCATCAAATTTATCAAGTTTTAGTTATGTAAGTGTTTTCAATAAATAGAATTTCAGAGTTGCTCGATGCTTTGCAACATAAATGAAGTACAAAATAAAATACATAAATGAATAAGCATAATCATTGCTTTCATTTATTTTACAATTTTTATCCACATTACAGTATTTCATTTGATTTGCAAGTACAAATGATTATGCAAGTTTGCATAAATTACATTTTTTTCAAAATAGAAATGAAATGATATTTTTAAAGCCCACACAAGCCGTGGAGATAGCTAAAATAATTCATTGCAAGGAATGAAATATACAACTGTAGATAAACAAGAAGCAGATAACATAGGGCATATTCATCATTGCCCGTTTGTGTCTTCAGATTTTTTCTTGTTGTTGCCCCGTCCTCACCACCACTTTGGAGTAAACTTGCATCATGTAAAAGGGACTGTTATAGCTCCAGATATAGACTACACTATGTGCTCTACCAACAAAGATATATTTCATCACTTACAATGCATGGAATTAGCTGAATGAATATGAAGAAGTACAATGAAGACTGCAAACGCAACATCATGAGTCTTTTAAACTTTATTGTTTTATGCTAACATTGTTTGTTTCCATGTGCAGGTATAGGAAAATCTATGTAGTTGATCATTTCATGAAGACATAAAAGCATGTGGAGTAAAATAGGCTCCCACAAGGGTAGAGCTCGGCATGTTGCCCCTTAAACATACAAACGAGGCTGAGCAAGGAAATACAATTATCATGCTCATATGAGCCAGTCATGAAGGAGTGAAACAGATTTCAACTATCAAAACAATCAAGAACATTGTTCACTCATAACAATCAAATTTGAGAACAATGAAGTGAAAATTACAAGTGAACAATGAGCTTAATTCAGATATAGAATCAAATGAAATGCATCAGTTTCCATATTGAAAAGTTTTAATACTATCAAATTAATTGCATCTTTGCTGCCATATGATGTTTGTTCATATTTATTCATGTTGTTTCAAGATGCTCTTTTCAGGTACATCAAGTGGTTCAAGTTCATAAATGGTGATAGTGAACAGATATACATATAAAATTCACAAAATCAAGTTGCAAAATTGAAGGATTGAAAGCTATTTACAGCGGTTTCATTTAATCATAAAAATGCATACGGAGTGCCAAGTAATAATAACATTGGCATTGACAAGCCATTGAGTAAAAAATATAAAGAAAAACCAATTCTAGGTATGTTCAAAGATCAGTTTGCATACATAAGACAACATTATGGATAAACAACAATAAGTGATAAGTGTTCAAAGTTGAATGCAATGAATCGTCATATGCCATCAGTATTCAATGAATACATAGGTGTGTGGAATGAAAGGATGAGCTGAAAATTATCTATCAGAGCATTATATCTTTTAATTTGGTTGTTATCTTCATGTCATTTGAGTGTTGCTACAAGAAGTGCAAGATAAAACAAATTTCTTTTAAAATACAGAATACCCACATGGGGGTTTCAGTTGGAAATGCAAATACCATTAGGAAAATGTGATAAGAGCTTCGAAATTCCATCTAGGTTTTCTTCATTAAAAGAATGGCATGAAATTTTTGAGTTCATACACAAAAGAATGGAAATATAGTGATTAAAATACCCAGATCAAGCATATTATAGTCGTGACCTGGAGGAGGTTTTTGACTCATAAATATTCACCAGGGTCGAAAACCCATTTGAGTTTGCCATTAAAATCTCAAAATCCGAGCAAACGAGGTATAGAATGCAAGTTTTCTTTATGGAAATTCATCATAAAAAGCATATGATAGCCGCAGCCATGAAGCTTTGGAAATTCATAAAAACAAAATTCAAGGAATACAAACGCCATGGTCGAGCTCTTATGGCAGCCTGTAATAGAGACAATACATAGAAATTTTCAAGTATTTCTTCCACAAGAGAGTAAGCTTCACTATCTTGTCAAAACTTTTGAGTTTTGTTTATCACAGATGCCCAAACAAAAACTTTCCATGGCGGCTGAATAAAATACAGAAATGGAAACACTGAAATATAGAGAATACTCAGGAAAAAGCATATGACAGTCGCGGCTTAAGACCAAGTTTTGCCTTCAAAATGAAAGGAAGAATCCATAAAGTAGTTTGAAATTGACTTACCTTGTTTGCAAATGGAATTTTGACCTACAAAGAAGTCGATAGCCCAATTCCTCAAGCATTTCTTGTCAAACCCTAACTCCATGGTGGCAATGCCATTCTTTCAGCAGAGAGCAAGCTCTTCAAAATACAATTGTAAAATGATGGCTGAAAATTTAGAGTTGGGTGTTTTTCTCTTAGGGTTTTTCCTTATGCCCTAATTCGATTTTGGGCCTTTTTGTAATGTTTTTAAAATATTAAGACTCCAAACTATTGCTATAGTAACAAGTCTTTCTAGGTTTGGATCGACCCACTCAAGGATTTATTTGACTTCATATGACTAAGCCTTAGGGTAGGCATTTGATGAATATTTCAAAGTCCAAAAAAATTAGGATTTTATCTACTTGAAATTTTTATGGCTTAGTGGAGAGTAATTTATTCATTTGATGCTTTAGGTATTATCATTGATTTTATAGAAATCAACTAGGAGTCAATAATAAAAAAATCTACCCTTATATTTTTATGATTTTTAGAAAGAAAAATCAATTGTAATTGGAGCATGAGTTTATTTTTTGCAAATATTTCTAAAAAATCTTAATTGCAAAAATTAAGTCAAATTGACAAAATTAAAACTGCAAATATCTTGTAAAGCAAAGATTAATACAATGTTTTATAAATTGTTTTATTCTTTTGTTATTTTTAGTAGTTTTATGAAAGCAAAGGTTGTTGACTTTTCCTTGGGCGAATTTGAAAAGCATAGGCTAAAGATAAGGTGTTTGTTTTGCTTTTAAAGCAATTTGGACCTATTTTTAGAAGCCTTTTGGGATGGACATGCAAAAAGTGTGAGTTTTCCACTTTTATTACACATTATGGAGCAATTCAGGATGCTTTTTTCTGGGCTTTTCTCTTGAGCTTGGATTAGGGTTTGGAGAGATTTATTTAGGAGAAAAACTTAGGTTTTTTCTCACTTCATTCATTGTTTCTTCCTCTCTTGTTCATGTACAGATTTTTGTAGGCAAATTTTGTACTCAGATTTTGAGAGTTTCACTCCTTCATTCAATAAAACAGTAGAGTTTCCTTTTTCACTTTGTGTTTATGCTTTGCAATAGTAATTCGATGTGTCTTGTGATTCAAATTTTTTGAAGTTGTGAAAGCCAACCTCATAGACCCCGAAGATCACCTGCATGCAAATAACCTGTCACAGAAGAAGACATTTGAGACAAAAGACAAAGGTGCTCTGAAAGCTAAAGATTCATTATTCAGAGAGTGAATTATAAAATACAATGATCAATCCTTATAAAAGGAGATTGTGCAACCCTAAAGGGAAAATGTATTTAATAATTAAAATAATTATTAAAACCTATGCAAAACTAAGTGAATCTTGAGAAAGGAATAAAAGGTGACTTAGTTAAACTAATTAAGTGAAATAAACCTTTTACTCTAACACCCCCCCTTAATATGAACTTAGGGAGTAGCTACAAACTAAATGCATGAAAGCAATGCAACTACTAGCAAGAAAGAAAACATGGGTCCCGACAACCAGGCCTAATCAGGTATCCATTTACAAATGCAATGCAAACTAAAGGAAACGGGGTAAAGGAGAAAACCCAGTGGGCACAAAACTCCCCCCAAAATAGAATGCAAAGAAAGGAATGCAATGCACTAATGAAAGAAGGATAGGATGTGGATTATATGATACCCCCCATAGACAACTTCTATCATATAAGTAAATTTACAATGGTCTCCATAGGAGAGATAGAAAGAGACAAGAAGGCCCCCCCCACAATGAAGAAACTCCTGTCACAATGGTAGATGTCTGACATAGAATCCAAAAAGAGATCCCGAAGCGGAAAATGATATTCCTCCCCTTGGGAAGAAATGGATCCAAAGGACGATGTCGAAGAAACCCTGTGAAGAGTGATGAACCAATCTGTCTCAAGATGTGTGCCATGATAGGATGTTGTAGAATCTCTTTGTCTAAACTGAAACATATGATGTTAGATCCAAACTGATGTGGAGAATCTTGAACTACAACCTCTGAATGCACTGATAATGGTGGGCGTACAGTGATAACCTAACTATTAAGGTAGAGGAGATGAATGTCCTCAAAATAATCCTCCAAATCTACAATATAAGACTCCACAAACAAGAAAGATATGTTTGCAATATAAGAGTCCAAAGTAGCAATGTTTGAAAGATGAATGATGCCCTATTGCATTGAGTCAGGAACAACAGGTGATGCTAATGAATTCTCAATCTGAAGAGTAGGAACTATGAGACAAACCTTTGATCCATCGAAACATGCAAGGGTGTCTAAATACTCAAGCTCCTTTAAAGTATCATGATCAAAGGGTGTATTCTCTCTCCAAGTAATGGGTAAGATACAATCTGAAGTAGGATCCTCTGGGAATAGAGAGAGATTGGGGTTTCTACATATCTCCCAAAGATGTGTCCAAAGTGGGTGAGGATAATCAATGTCCAATATAGCCCACACAGTGTCATCATCAACACTAGACAATATAAGACCTACTATGTGATCTCTAATGATATCCCAAGCTAATTTTTCCTCTAAAGTGGATGGTTCAAGTATGAGATCATATAAATAAGGAAAAATATTAAGCCACCTACAATGTGTAAGTATGCTCTTTGCCCATGACTCATAATTACCCTGTTCTGGAATTACAACTAAAGGGTGAGTAGAAAAAACTATGATACTCAAATAAAAAAATTAGATACTAAAACTCTTAGCAACTATAAATCAAATCAACATAACCCATCTCACGCAAACAAATCCCATGTAGGTGCCATAATGTCCAAGTAATTATGCAAAGTGTAAAAACACACAAAGCTAAATAAAATATACTTGAGTAAAAATATGGGAAAATAAGTTGCAGATCTGGAAAGAGCACGGAAACACCTTTCCAACGCCTATTCATTTGCACAAAACAGAGTTCAGATGCAAAATTTATGCCCCTCGAAGTACAAAAACCATCTTTTGGCTTTGACTAGAAAAAAACATAGAAAAATGGAAAATCCATAAAAAAGGCTTGCACCACTATATCCGTCTTTGAATCAGCTTTCTGACAATATTTTGTTTTCAAAAAATGGAGATCGTATGCCCATTTTACACCTGATTTTGTAAAAGTTGTTCAAAAGGGCCTAATAAGCCCCTGGTCGTATGGAGACCAAGGGGTTGAGCGACTGGGGGTTGTGTCGAACATTCTGGTCACTCATGTGACTTAGGCGAGTGCTTAAGGTGGTCAGCGGGGCTAACTCCTAGCGTTGGTCGCCCACAGGACCAAGTTCCCTGCGCTTAAGCCTGTGGGGGCTGATACGAGCGGCGGCCTGGCGGCTCCTCCTGAGCCTGTCGCTTGGGGTGGCCGTCGGGCAGTGGACTGGTGGCCGCTCGACGGTTCACCCTTTTGAGCAATGAGCGTAGAATTTCTTGTGCTTTATTATTATTATTATTATTATTATTATTGCATTTTTCACCTCGAAAAATGTGCCTTGAGGTCATATGGCCTTGGGGCAAATTTTTTTGCCTTTTCAGTCGACTGTGGCCAAATTGGACAAATTTTATATAAAAATAGGGGTTTTGGGACATTTCGAACTCAATGGCAAGGTCCATTTTGTCCAAAAATGCCCAAAAAATTAGGCGAGCCCCAGATCCACAAAAAAAGTTGCCTTTCTGAAAACCCTTGCATTGAAGAAAACTCTGTAAGCTGATATCTTCAAAAGACGAATAGGCAGCCACAAATTTGAAGCTCTGATACCATGTTGAAGTTGTGAAATCCAACCTCACAGACCCCAAAGATCACCTACATGCAAATAACCTATCACAGAAGAAGACATTTGAGACAAAAGACAAAGGTGCTTTGAAAGCTAAAGATTCATTATTTAGAGAGTGAATTATAAAATACAATGATCAATCCTTATAAAAGGAGATTGTGCAACCCTAAAGGGAAAATGTATTTAATAATTATTAAATACCTACAATGCAAAACTAAGTGAATCTTAAGAAAGGAATAAAGGTGACTTAATTAAACTAATTAAGTGAAATAAACCTTTTACTCTAACAAAATCTGTTGAATCCTTTTCTTGTTTTACTGTTGTAAAGTGGTTTGCAGGATTGCATTGTAATTCAGGTTGTGCCTTGTGTTTATTCTAAACCTTTGCACAAATCACTTTTGGATCATATGTGTTGTGAGATTGTGAGAATCAAATTTTAAAGAGGTGATGAGAGTGAGTTATTATCAAAATATTCTTAATGTTGGTCAATAATTTTAGGTGATAGAATTTCAATCATAAGTTATCCTTCTACCCCCTTTTCCAGAAAATCATTCAGAATAAGAATTATCATTCGAAGAACCAACTCACTCTGGAGATTCCTTCTTCACTTACATCACCCACATCTAAATAAGGTTTCCATGTGTCAACAGATAGTTAAGTTTTCTACAAGCTTAGCATAGGGTGCATATCTGATTGATAACAATCACGAATCACTATTTTGCATCATCTTCAAATTTCTCATAGTTTAGCCACTATAGGTGCCCGAAAGTGAAGATTTAGTTAAAAAAGTCAATTCAATGTCCAGTTTGGCCAAAAATTGTAAACCAATATTGTGGGATCACTCATTGTCACATGAAATAATCGATCCTTCTTTATTTTCATGCCCTTTATGATCTCTTCTATGTAGTATCATCAAGATCCATGTCTTCCACCTATACCTTATGTGAGAGTATTGTTTCAGTAATAAATGTCACCTTTTATGATTATCATAACTTGGTGATTCTATCAAATTTGTATTTTGTCACATGCTTTCTATGTGCCCAGGTCTTGGAAGGAAACATAATGGAATAAGACCCTAAGACTACCTCCCATGAGTCTTTAATGACACTTGATCTGTATCTTTTGTTCAGTTCATAGGACTATCCTCTTGTTTTAGATATTTTATATTCATTTAGCACTTATTTTGTCCTTAAGGATCACATGATTGTCCTTGTTTTTAACATTAATGATCAACAACCCTACCCTTTATAGCCTAATATATTCCTTTCCTTATGTCATTGAATTTTCATCTTCTTCCAGCTTGAATCACCTCCCTCTATAAAAACCATAATCTATGATTATGACAACTTGAAACTAAGAATTCATGGATCACTATCCTTTCGTGTTAGGAATTGTTGAGCAAATGGTGATACTGAGAAGGGGATTAATTTGTATCTAACAATATTTTACTTTTCAAAACTTAACCAATCAAAATAAGAACATTCAAGTAAGATCTAGCAATTAGGAACACAATGAGAACACATAATTTACATGGAAATGTTGTCAAGAGAAAACCACGACACAATATTGCATATATATTATAGATTAATCTTCTTCTTCTTGTAGGCTCCAACCTACTATCAAAGTCTCCAAAATCTATACAGATTGAGCTTCAACTCAGCAAGAGGCTCCAACTTCTACTTGATAGGCTCCAACCCCCTAAAATTTGATACACCTTCTTTTCCCTTACAAATTTGATCACAACCTTCACACAATATTGATCCAAAAATGAATCTGATCCAACTTTAAATCTACTCCACACTTGAATCTGATCCACAATCAAATAAAAATCTTCCTTTCAAATATAATCACACACTTCCCTTCAAGTCTTATCCAAATCATGCATAATTTATTTTTACAAAACTTATCATAATCATGGAATTGTCTTCACACAAATTTCTGCCAAGTACATTTTGCTCTAATTCTCTTTACAACTTGCTCTTGATTTTTACATATATTTAAAGTTGTCCTTCACACATAGGTTGCATATACTATTTAATATGAATCTAATATAATCTTAATTTTTGCTTGTTTTCTCTTTTATATCTACTTCTTAAACTCAGAAAATATTCACTAAAAATTGTTGTTTTCTTCCCACACATTCTTCTACTGATTTTTTTTTTTTCTACCCACACCTTCTTCTACCTTTTATATCTTTATATTTCCAAAAGAGACACCCTTTCATAATGGTTATGCCTTCTCCAAGGGAGGCATCCCTTATTACTATTATTTAATGTCCTTTATTAAGTGGAAAGACTTATTTTAGGGACACCACTCTTCATTTATAATAAATCACCACCTTCTCATAATGAAGTTAGTTGTTATCATAAATCCAGTCGCCACAAATTAATCATTGCCTTTCAAAACTAATTTCTACAAATTTTATTTCTTTTATTTTCTTTAACCTTCGGTGATTAAGGTATTTAAATATGATTGATAGTCTTTGTCTTGGTCGGCTCATTTAATGTGATTTTTCTTCCTCCCATTATGGGTGACTAGCTTAGGTAGTCAGCCAACATTTGATCCTCTCAGGGTGAGGCACTAGGCATATGAGATCATCCTGCCTTCTGAACATGTCATGGTCAACCTTTATAACATATCCAATCCTTATATATGCTACCTTTTAATCATAGTCACTACCCTAGCATTATTTTATGCATTAAATTTGACTCAATAAAGAACTAAACTCCACGCAAAATTAGTGATTTCTCCATCTTATCCAAAGTACATTATCTTGAATGTATTCTTGTTTCTCAACAACAATCTCCTATACATCTTTAAAATCAATGACAACAATCAACAATATCTAGTAAGCACCTTTGACATTAATGAAAATATATTCCAACAATCTCCACATTAAACTCTTTGGCATCAATGACAACTTGTCCACTTTTGACACCAATGACAACATTTCCAAATATCTCCCCTTTTTTCATTGATGGAAACACTAATACAATTCTCTTGTTTTGCATTGCTCCTCCTTCATCTATCTCTCCCCCTTTGACATTAATGGCAAAGGGACAATTAGTATACTTTTCTCCTTCATGATATGATTCTTCCTCTTTTTTGTGATGCTCCCCCTATTTGTAAGGCTCCCCCTTTCTTGGGCTTCTCTTGCACTAATTCCTTTGTCTCTTTTTCGCTTGGATGATCTGCTTCCACTATAGGTTTCCAAATTAATTTGGGTGGTCTTGTCATGTTTAACACTTCAAAAACATATTTTGTTATCCACCATTTACTATGCATCTTACAAGATGGAAAATGTCTTCAACTCTTCACAAAGAATCTTATCCTATCTATCATGCTTCCACTTGACATTAATGACATCAATAGGGACTTGAATATAAGCATAATCAGCATAATAATCCAACATTCTAATAGCATACTCTTTAAACAAGGACTCTTTTGGATCATTATCATCTTCCCATAAGGTCTTTATCATTATTTGTCTCAAACCTTCTAGGCTTTCAAATATTGACATGAACTCTCCTTCACTTCATTATAAGGTAACTTTTTATTTTTTAGTTTTCCATTATCATATCATTCAATGTGTCATACTTCTTATGCCTTTGTTGCCTATATTATCACCATTCCCACTCTATCTTGTCTTTTAAAATTTTGTCATGCATCATTTGTCAACCATCTTGCCATACATGCTTTCAACTATACTTTTCTAGAGTGTTTATGATTTTTACATCTTATGCTTTTAATCTCCATCATCCCAAAGACATAGCTCAATGATCTTGTTGTATTCTTAGCCATTCTTTAGTATCTATTTCTTTTATCAATTATATCTTCTCTTTCTCTACTAATTATTTCCCTTTAATTAATGACAACAAAATGCTTGTATAGAATATGCCTCGGCTGGTCTTATCTTGAATTGTCTTCTTCATGGAGCTAAAATAGTGCAATAGTTAGCTCCCCCTAAACTCATAATATTACTTAAGGACTTAGTGATGCTTCTTTTGCTTGAATCTCAACCATATTTTCTTCTTTCTTTTCATTGTTTTTCTCTCGTTTCCTTTTCCATACTTTTGTAATTTCTCTTTTGAAATATGTTTTTGGTGGTATTTTAATGATTTCAAATCCACAATTCAATGTCGACTTGTGATATTTGAATTTCGGGAATTAATCTTAAGATATGTATAAATACAAGGCTATTCACTATGTTTCACCCTAGGATCTAAGATTTTCAAGTCTTCAAGTCCTAATAGCAATTTTGTGAGATCAAGAGCAATTCAAGAGCATTTTCAAGGCATTCAAGGGCAGATTTGTAGAATATTATTGCAGAAATCTAGATTCATTTCATCGTTTCAAATATGTATTGAACCATGCATGTTGTTTGAGCTAGTATGGCGATGTAGTTTTCAAGATCTATTCAAGCATATCAAAAACATTTTTTCACATCAAGTTTCATGATCAAGATCTACATTCATTGAGGCCACTTCATGCTAGTTTGCAAATTTGTTATCCAAGGTTTCAAATAAGGTTTGGTGAGTTGTTACATATTGTTTCTCATTCATCATTCCTTCATGATTTTCTATTTCATTTCAAGGTTTAATTACCAAAATGGGGTTTGGCCAAGGAAAACCCCCATTCCCTAACAAAACAACATTTTTCTCTCTTTGATGTTTGATTGCATATTTTAGGTTGAAGATCCTTTGAAGAGCAAAATTGAAGAAATTTGCAAAGTTGTCAAAGTTGCAAGACAATTTGTAAAATCACAAAAAATATTCTACATATTTTTTTTTTGGTTGTCCAACAATGAGCACCTCAGATCTAAGAGTGTAGACCTGGCAAAAGAGAACCCAAAAAGCATTTTTTAGAAACCCTAGCCAGGACCTATTTTCCATAGAGTGAATGAGTCCTCAATGAGCTTCAAAAGGTAACTTTTGGTGAAAGGTACACATTTTCCCCCTTTCCATATCTTTCTTTTGATTGTTTTTTCAGTTAGATTTAATTAGTGTTCTTCATTTGCATATTATAGCTTGCATTTTGAATGAAACTAGGAAAATAGGTCCTTTAACACCCACACCCATTACATATATATTTTTCTTCATTTCACATTGTAATCCATTAAATGACCAAAGAAATTATAGTTTCTTCTTGAATATTCATAAGCACTTCTATTCTTGTTCCAACCATCATTTCTTGCTTGTGTTTTACAATTTCTTACCTTATGACCAATATGTTTGTATTTGTAACAAATGATGTTGTCCTTTCTATTTGGAAACCTATAAGAACTTCTATTCTTGATCCATCCACTGTTTCTTGCATGTGTCCAATAATCTATAGCTTTGTGACCATATTTATTACATGAATAACAATATAACCATAAAAGGAGTATTGAGAATTGTTCATTTGTGCTCTCCTTCGAGGAAATGATCTTGTGAATTTTTCCTTGTTGTCTTTATGAGAAATGTTATTTTTACGTGGGACATTATTTTCCTTCCTCCTGTTGTTTTCATTATTGATGGAACTCTTGAGAATATTTGAATAGCCTTTTGGTTTTTCCTCCTTTCCTTTCTTTGGTGGCTCATTTGAAATTTGATCCATTTTTTAACTTTTCCCTTCTTCAAATCCAACCCCATTCTTGTCACATGTGGGATTTTGGTTATTTATGATTTTATTCAAAAAAATTGAACTTCTCACATTCTTAAATTATTGATTTAATCGTACCACATTCTTTTCCAAATCCTTCCTTAGTGATATGGTCTCGAATTCTGACTTTTCACAATTCTCTTCCCTTTCCTTTAATTGGATTTTTATTCCTTCCTCAATCCTTTTTGCCTCTCCACACTTAACTTTTAGATCTAAGATTATTTTATTGGTTTCTTCCTCATTCGTTTTTGCTTCATATTGTACTTTTATGTCCACAATTATCTTCTTTGCCTCTTCAAGGGCTCGTGATATCTTCACTTTGGATTCACTTTCTTCTTGAATTCTTGATTTTAGACACATTTATTCTTTTAAGTGAATGAATCTTACCATATGCTGTGAACTTCTTCCTCAAGATTCACTTCCTCATCATCTTCATTATTCTCATCTTCCACATCCATTTTATCTTCTATCACCATGAATAGTATCTCATCTTGATCTCCATAATATTCGTCATCACTTTATTTTGATCCATCATCATATTCATTAGAGTAAAGGCTCCTCTTTTGCCTCTGGAAATTATTATTTCTTTCGAATTGCTTTTGATTATAGCTCTTCCTTGGTTTTCGGTATCCTCTTCCTCTATTCATATTGTAATACTCTTCATTTTCATTGTTCTCCATCCTCCCCTATGGACATTTAGAAGCAAAATATCCTAGTCTACCATAGTTAAAATATACAATCTAGTGTTATGGTTGCATGCTTATGTGTTCTTCTACTTGTCATGATTTTCATTTGATTAATTACTGATGGATGTAAAGAATTTGATTTAAGTACTGATTCACCCCATCTTAATACTTTTGTGTGTTCAACCAAAAAAACTAAAACTCCCTTAATATGCATGCCAAAATCACGATTGATGGGTGTCAAAGTATTAAATTTAATGGTGGCAACCAATGGATGACAAGTCATGTCCTACATCAAAGACTGGAGCATCAAAGGTCTACCTTCTAGCATGCCAACATGGAAAATGCCAATATTTTGGTAGAAAACACACTAATGACACATAAAGATCAAGGATCCGGATATCAAAGTTTTCTTAACAATCATGCACAGATGATGATCCCTTAAACCTCAATAAGTTACCAAGCACACAAGGGATAAGAAGAAAAATGAAGAATTAAGGAATTGGAGATAAGGAAAACTAAGAGAACAAAAATCAAGAGGGAATGAACTAGAAGAAAAACATAAAAGGGGGCCCTATTTGGTAAGTTGAAATAGGGCATGGGTGTAAGGCACAACACACACCAAAAAATATCAAATGGATGGTACAATTATTCAAAGTTTTTAGTTTAACTACTTGAAATTATTGCATTATTGGATGGAACTTGGTGAAGTTAGCCAAATTGGTGGGCTCAATTTTACTTATCTTTATGTGAATATAAAGGAAAAATTCAAAGACAACTTGCATTGTTTAATATGTGTCACTTTGACATTTATCAATGATATTTCTAGACCAACACATTATTCTAACCACACCATTCACCAAAGATGACACAATAGATAAAGTGGGTCCCTATTTTGATAAAAGGAAGGAGGTACAAGATAAAGTCTAAAGGAAGTAGAACAATCAATCTTCTCCATAATCTATAATGTGCACACCATTTCAAGAGTATCAATTTGATAAATATTCTCTATTGCGTCATTGGTAAAATAATGAACATATCAACTAATGGTAGAGCCCTAGCTAAAAGAAAAGTTATTAAATTTTATATCATTATAAAATGAATACGCACCTCAATGCTTCTCAAAGATGTTCCCAAAATTGACATATAATTGTTTTTGTATCATTGGCGTAAGATAAATGTAGTATAAGGTAAGTGGACCCACTAGATTCATTCAATATGTTAAAAGGAGGACACATATAATAGTGAAATAAAGGGAACTTGAAGAAGGTAATACATGTGTAATGTCGTAAAATTGCACCTCTTGCAATTTCACATGCATTTTTTTATCTGCTTTAGTGTCCACTCCCTTAGCATTTGTGTAGGCTCATTTTAGCCCCTACATCAGCCTTTTTCCCCTCTCAGGATGCTCAAAGACCCCTTTTTCAACAGCTACCCTCATGCGTCAGCTTTGCATCAAACCTTGTGCTTTTTCCATTACTGTCGTTTTGTAGCGTGATGTGTCCGGACACTAGTGCATTTCGTAGACATCTAATTGTCGTGCTAGCATCCTACAACGTTTCAATGTTCAAACGACCACTTTTGAGCATGTTTTCCACTTGTCAACTTGTTTTGTCGGTGGTAATGGATTGGGATGCCTTGTAACCACCCTCGAAGCTTATTTTTGCTTCTCTTCTCCCTTTAAAAGTGATATTTTCAATTCATTTGTGCTTCTAGCTTCTCTCTAGCTTTTGCTCTAACCTTCTACTCTCCATCTTTTGCTTGCACAACTCCATATAGCTTGCTACAACAGCCTCAAGCTCTTAATCTCTCATAACACCCTTTGTATCTCTCTTGGCTCTCACAGCCCTCTCTCTTGTCCTTGCTCGTTTTGGCTTCCTTAAGCCTTGCAGCGAATACCTCCATTGTCTTGTGCTTGCGAACATCCTGGAATTTCACACATCCCCTATCTATTGCATCTCTACTTTGTGATATGGGTTCTCCTCTTCTAGCAAGGATTGCCTTTATCACCCTACTTTGTGATACGGGTTCTCCTCCTCGAGTGAGGATTGATTTTATCACTCCTTTGTCTATTTCTCTTTATCTATTTGGTTGTCCATGGAAGTGGGAACACGAAAGTAGGGGTTTGATTGAGGAAAACCCCTATACAACCCCAACACTTTATCCAAATATTATGCATGTAGGTATTTAATACATTCATGTGTTGGAGGCTTCATTACTTGGATTGCTATGAGAATTTTCTTTCTCTATTCTCTTTAGTTTTTTCATTTACTTTGCTTTATTTTTGTTCTATTAATTTTTGTTGCTTTCTCACATTCTATATGTTATTAGCAATCAAATTGCTAGTAGTCACTTAGTTATTTTTTGTGATAAACTCACTTTTTGGCCTGTACAAACACCAGCGTGCTAAAGAGATGCCAGTGTGTTGTGTTGTCGTCCTAGACCTGCGCTACCGTCCTTTGGTTGAGAGCCTGTCAATCTATCTAGAAAATCTTCATGACCTACTCTTTTGGATTCTAGAACTCTCGTCATTGTTCCTTGAGGTAGTTTAGGACAGTTCGCCCCTTGGGAATCTCTTGAGAATAAAGAGACTCATGAGTAGTGAATCCCCCTTCTCTACATTTTGGTGAACCTGACGTTAAAAACAATATTTTTCAAAAACTAGGAATTTATTTACCCCAACTTGGTGGGGTCATAACTTTTGACTCAGTGCTCATAATTCAAAACCGTTTACACTGTTGGAAATATATCTAAGAGGACTAATTCAATCCATGAAAAGTATGCCTTCAACAACCCATTTTTAGGGACAGACACAAGTTTCGACCCAAAATTCCTGCTCTGAAGACCTTCGAAAATGCAAATTGTTAGAATCTAGAAAATACCAAAAATTTGGAAAATCAAGATTTTTGGTTATTTCTATCACCCCTGGATTGCTCTGGATCATCAGATGTGTCTATATCTCTATTTCAAAATGTATTTTCTATCTTTTTTCCTTCTATCTCTTTCCAGCTTGGTTAAGAAGCTTCAAGAAGTTCTCTTACAAACACGTGAAAGTGAGTTATTGTCTCCTTTCTTATTATTCTTTGTTGATCCCTCTCCCAAAATTCCTTCTAAGGATATTTTAGTGCAAGAGGATGAAATCATTGATACCTTCCTTAATTTTACTCTACCTTCTATTCATTCCAATGCACTCTCTTCTAGAGATGTTGTGTTTGTGAATAGTGAATCTCCTCTTCATTTCAATGCACTCTCTTCTAGAAATGTTACATTTGTGAATGGTGAATCTCCTCTTCATTCCAATGCGCTCTCTTCTAGAGATGTTGCATTTGTGAATGACAAGTCTCATCTTCATTCTGATGCGCTCCCTTCCAGAGATGATGCATTAGTGAATGATGAAGTCCCTCTCACATCGGATCCTCCAAGGATAGATGTTGAGCATATTTATTCAAATGATTCTACTAGTTTTGACGATTCTATAAATGTAATCTATGTCTCTACTGCCCCTCATAGGCCAAAGAGATTGGTCATTTATCTGACTCGAGCTAGTCCTTCTCCTAAGAGGATTTTTTTTATTGATAGTGTTTTATTTGATAGTGACTCTCTTGTTATTTTTTAAGGCTCCCTCCTGTAGAGTGGTAGCCAATACTTATAAAAATATAATGAATAAACAACCAAGCCTTCCTTAAGCACCTAATCCTACAACTAAATCACCCAGTGATTAGGATCTTGTCAAGCAACTCCAAGCTACTCCAGCTAAGATATCATCATGGGACTTGCTTCAGTCTGCTCTGGTTTATCAAGGTATGCTTCAAGAAGCCTTGTAGAAGATCCTCTTTCCTACCTTTGCTAGGCCAAAAAATGTTAATGCATTGATGGCTCATATTCATGTGGAGTCGCCAAATATCATGTTCTATCTACAGGAATTCTCGTCTTCGAAATTACAGAAGCAAGTGGACCCTCTAATGATTATAGTTAACATTAACAACATCGACATTAGAGTACTCTCATTGATGTTGGTTCAACACTTAATGTATGTAGCATTGATCTATTGCCTAAGATTAATACTGATTCATCTTCTCTTAATGCTTCTTATATTGACATTCATGGGTTCAATAATGTCGGTCAAAAATCCCTAGGCACAATAATCTTGCCTTGGATTCATGCTATGGTGTAGTCCCATCTACCTTGCATAAATCTATTAAGTTCATTTGCAATAATATAGTAGTCACAACTAGGGTTGACCCTAAGGCTATGCACTTATGTGAGATGGCAGTAGTTGGTCAGGTTTTAGTTGTGCTTACTCTTATTCCTTCAATATCTTCCAATGTGTTGATGTTTACTCCAGCAATACCTACTACAAAGGATACTCTTGAGATAGATGTCCATAAAGAAGATCTTTTTGAAGCAATAAATATTAAGTTTTCTCCTTCCACCTCTTATCAAAAGAATGCATGTCTTGGTGATGATTGGGATTCTCTAGACTTTACATAATCCTTTATTGAAGAACATAAAGTCAACCCAATCCACTTAATCCTTCTGATAACATCATCTGAACCTGCTATCAAAGATGATTATTCTTTTGTACTGTGTGATAATGTGAGAATTAGTTGTAATGTCCTTAATGTTGATCCTCCTCTTTCTAAGGAAGATGATCACACTTCTATTAAAGAGGCTAATGTTGGTAGTCCTATCAAGAAGGATGATGATGATGCCATAGAAGAGTGCGATCCCCATTGTTGGAACAATGATCTTTATGAATATCCTGCTCCTTCTCAAGATTTGCAAGCATGTTATGGCCTTGGCTTTAAGTTCGTCTCTAAATATGGTTGTGGGTGTAATGAACAAGGCATTCAAGTCCCTATAGAATTTGCACCTCGTAAGCATAATTTGGGGCTTGGTTACTTGAATGAACAATCTAAATGGAAATCATAGTTGAATGTCGACATGGTTTCCGCTCAACCTCATCTTCCATTATCTGATGTCTTTGTACCTTCTTCTTGTGAGCAATCAAACTTTTCTCCATGAGAGAAAGGGTTGCTTCCTACTCATTCTTTATCTGAGCAAGAGTGTATTTTTTTGAGGCTTCTAAAATCCCACTTCATTTCTCTTCCTCCTCCTAAGAGATCTCATAAGCATGATAAAGCAAATAATTATTTTTGTGCATACCATCGAGTGCCTAGCCATTCTACTAGTGAATGTAAGGCCTTGAAGGATAAAATACAAAAACTTCATGATTCAGGTGCAATCACTCATATATTTTTTGATGCACCTACCTCTTTAAATGACAAGTGATATTGAGGTCTACCTCTATCCTATATGTTCTAATTATCTTGCATGGTTCTCCTCCCCTATATGTTGGGGGTGGTGATAACTTGTTTTGAAGATGTGCATCCTTCTCAAGGACCCCCTCTCTTCTCCTTATCTTTCAATTGGTGTGTTCCTTTGAATGGGCCCCTTTGTGTCTTGAATGGTTCCCTACCGAAGGAACCCCCTTTGAAAGCTTCTCCTCCGAATGAATTCATTGGAATCTAGCTTGGGGGCAACCTAACTAGACCCTTCTTTCTTGTGACTGTCCTACAACACAACTTGCAATAGCCACAAGGCCTTCCAATTAGTCTTTCTCTACAATATTGAGAACTTGTAGAGCTCCTTTGCATCAAGATTTCCTAACATGTATAGTCTATGGATTAATATATTGCTTTGTAGGTGTGCTTGTGAAGCTGATTTCACTTCTGAATCTGCAAAGTCCCCTACACTTGGCTTCTTTCATGAGAAAGTACTTGGGGTAATTCCTTCTTTGCAGTTCTAAGGGCCTGTGAAGCACTTGTATCCTATGAGATTTTTCCATCATTGGTTCGAGCACCTTCGGTGTACCTTTTGCGACTTCATAGTTATGTGGAGCTACAAAATCCTTTTGTTCAAACCTCCTCAAGAGAGAGTACATGTGGATCCATCTCTCTTGGAATTTTCATTCCTCCTTCTTTCTCTCTTTCGAATATTTTTATTTCTCTTCTCTTCTCTTCTCAATTGTGTATATACTAGATCGAAGATTTTCATCTTCTTCATCCTAAGTAAATGCTCTTTCTCTCTTCGACATTGGTTGCTTCCATGACTTTTGGGTGCATTCTTCTCTTGAAGCAATCGATCCTTACATTCTTCTCTCCATTTTAGAATTCTTCTACATGTTATTTCTTAATTTGAGGATGATGCATAGTACTAAGATAACCTTTTACATTGAGGTCTCTTTCACTTTTCTAACTCAAATCCTTTAGTTTTTTATGCACTAACATTGTTGTCTGGTGCAAGTTTTCTTATCTAATGCATTTTTTTTGTAGGTCTTCAAGCTAGGGGCATGCTTCTTTGGTTCAAAGAGTTCTTTGCTTCCTATAAAGTATTCTTTTGGCATCATGATGTTATTTATTTTTAGTAGATTTACTTTAGTGTGCATATTAGTGTAGATTCATATGCCTGCTAAAGTGGAGGAAAATTGTAATGTCGTAAAATTGCACCCCTTGCAATTTCACATGCATTTTTGTATTTGTTTTAGTGTCCACTCCCTTATCATTTGTGTAGGCTCATTTTAGCCCCTACATCAGCCTTTTTTCCCTCTCAAGATGCTCAAAGACCCCTTTTTCAGTAGCTACCCTCGTGTGTTAGCTTTGCGTCAAACCTTGTGCTTTTCTCGTTATTGTCGTTTTGTAGTGTGATGTGTTCGAACATTAGCGCATCTCGCAGACATATGTGTGCCACACTAGTGTCCTACGATGTTTCAATGTTCAAATGATCGCTTCCAAGGATGTTTGCCACTTGTTAGCTTGTTTTTTTGGTGGTAACGGCTTGGGATGCCTTGTAACTGCCTGGGAAGCTTCTTTTTGCTTCTCTTCTCCCTTTAAAAGTGATCTTTTCAATTCATTTTTTCTTCTAGCTTCTCTCTAGCTTTGGCTCCAGCCTTCTACTCTCTATCTTTTTCTTGCATGACTCCATACAACTTGCTACAATAGCCTCAAGCTCTTAAGCTCTCACAACACCCTTTGTATCTCTCTTAGCTCTCATAACCCTCTCTCTTGTCCTTGCTCTTTTTGGATTCCTTAAGCCTTGCAACTAATACCTCCCTTGTCTTGTGCTTACAAACATCTTGGGATTTCACACATCCCCTATCTATTGCATCTCTACTTTGTGATACAGGTTCTCCTCCTCGAGTGAGGATTGTTTTTATCACCCTACTTCATGATACGGGTTCTCCTCCTCGAGCGGGGATTGCTTTTATCGCTCCTTTTTCTATTTCTCTTTATCTATTTGGCTTTCCATGGAGGTGGGAACACCAAAGTGGGGGTTTGACTGAGGAAAACCCCTATACAACCCCAACACTTTACCCAAATCTTATGCATGCAGGAATTGAAGACATTCATGTGTTGGAGGCTTCATTACTTGGATTGTTGTGAGAAGTTTCTTTCTCTATTCTCTTTGGTTTTGTCATTTACTTTACTTTATTTCAGTTCTATTAATTTTTGTTGCTTTCTTGCATTATGTATGTTCTTAGCAATCAAATCTCTAGTATTCACTTAGCTATTTGTTGTGATAAACTCGCTTTCTAGTTCGTACACACGCTAGCACACTAGAGAGATGTCAACGCACTGCATTGTTGTCCTAGACCTGCGGTGTTGTCCTTTGGTCAAGAGCCTGTCAATTTGTCCAAAAAATCTTTGTGACTTGCTCTTTCAAATTCTAGAACTCTTGTTGTTGTTCCTTGAGGTAGTTTAGTGCAGTTCGCCCCTTAGGAATCTCTTGAGAATAAAGAGACTCGTGAGTAGTGAATCCCCCTTCTCTACAACATGCTAGGTATTTTATCTAAATAACCATCTACAAAGTCAATTTAAGCTTTGTCACATGGATTCCTAGCATGCCGTCTTTGAATTTTTAAAACATTTGCACTTTTTCTATAATAGGAGATAGTATAAATATCGAAGTAATGTTGAAAATAAGGGCTTTGACAAAAGGGAAGAAAAATATTGGTCTTTATAATACTCAAACCTTTAAGGCAAGGTATTATTTTTCATGTTTAGTTAATTAAGCCAAGTGCAATTATGGAAGTTGGCCTTTTCTACTCCATGTATATATATATATATATATTATCTCTCCTTATTGAGTCTAACTATGGGTTTTCTTTAAATTTTTATTATTTTTCAATTGCTATGCAATTAAAATTCTTAGTTCATTCATATGAAATTATTTAATTTGTAAATGAAATTCAAATCATGCATAATTGTGCCCTTTTATTTTTCATTAAAAGTCATTGATTTTGAATAATTCAAGCTTTGTATGAATATCTAATGACATAAATGAAATCTCTTGTTTGGAGTTTCACGTTATAGTTTAGTATTTTATCTGAGCAAACTCTTCCCTTTTCCTCTCAAAGTCATATAGAGAATTCATTGAATATCATAAGAAGAATTAACTTCTTAATTTTGAGATTATCTTGTAAATCACATTCCACATTTACAATATTTCCCATGTTGGTACAAAAGCACTTGAAAATGTGAATTTGAATATCAATAATAGATATGGGCATTTTTTTGAACAATATGTGTTATCCACTCACTTAGCTTGATATCACAAAAGATTGGCCCATAGATTGAATGGGTCAAAGAAATTTATATCGAGTCCAAGGATCTATTCAAATGTTTTTGACAAATCATCATATGCTCTAAGCCATATTTAGGACCTTCTCCAACTTGGAATTGTTGAAGGTAATTCAAATTTTATTTTTTAGTATATTTTTAATATTTAAAATTTTGATATGTGACATGCTACTTACCTTCTAATATTTCTATTTATTTAATTATTCATACCATGTTAGGTGTCAAAACTTGATTTACATCACACAATCATCTTAAGACAACATGTGAAGGTATGAGATGCATTGAGTTTTATGGTAATCAACACTCTTTGGATTATATGGAGGAAATCAAATATAGAGAGAGCTCAAAAAATAAAAGCATTGATTGTAAATGATGACTGGAGGGATTACATGGAATGTGTTTTGAGTTTCAATGAGCCCATCACTAACGTGATTAGGTATGTTAGTGTAATCATGCATTAGCTAAGTAATTAATATTTAATTAATTATTAGTCTAATTTATTCTCATTCACTTAAGATAAACTTATGAGTGATTTACTATGTTAACTAGAGAGCTATAATTAGATCATTCTTTCTCATTGTATGAGATGTTGACACTTGTCATAATCTAATCCCTTTACCATTTAGGGTTGCTCCTATATATCACTCAACCTTCATTGCATTATCAAGCCTTTGATAGAATTATCAACCTTTGAGGACTCTTGTTTTCCTTGAAGATTCTTGAGGTTCATTGTTGTAGATTTTTCTTGTTGAGGAATATAGCAATTCTTTGTTTGTAGATCTCCTATGTGGAAGGTGTATTTATTTGTTGTTTGATCCTGTGGCTCATTTTTTTCACAATTATAACATGGTATTAGAGCATGGATTTAGCGAACCCCTTTCTCAATTTATAAGGTTTTTTCTTCAACAAGGATTACAAGCTTCAGATCTGAAATCCCCTTTGCTTTTTTTTGTATATTTTGGAGGTGGGCAAAATTTTGGTGCATCTGAAACCAAAATAGAGTTTTCCATTGGATTCAGAGTTATCGATAAGGTCATAATTTCCTTTTGTTTGGCCTAATTTGGAATCCTAAGGTCAGATCTACGAGGGTTTGAAGCAATTACCTTTTTTCCCAAATCTGGAGGGTAGCTACAATTTCAATGCATTTTGGCGCAAAAAGGACCTCAGCATTGGATTCAGGGGATCAATTCAACAAATTTTGACTATAAATTTACCCATATTTCCAGTTAGAATCTTTTGAGACAAAAAAATTGTATAGGGGCCCGTATGACCCTTGTATAAATTCTTGCACGTGGATCGAAAAAAGGAAAAAAAGCAGAGGTTTGACGTATTTTTTTAAATTTCTTTATTTTAGAACTTAAAAAAATAAAATTATAGTTATTAAGAAAAAGTTGTGTGGCTTAAATTTTTAGGTACCCGCAGTACCTACTTTAGGAGATCTGCATGCCCCATGATGTCAACCCACCGACAGTGGCCCTCCTTTGCAGCCGCCAATGACAAGAACAAAGTCCTGATGACAACTTTTTTAACCTTACTAACAACATTTTTATATTCCTAGCACCGTTGTGCTTTCTTGACAATCAAAATCTTTTTTGGTTCCCTGAATATTCTGCAAAACGCTCTACGTTGGTCATCATTTTTTGTACTTTCCCAACGGTCCACAATATTTTGGCAACAACGATCTTTCATGGGGGAATCTAGGAATATTATGGTAGATTATTTTTTCTTGGGAGTTGGTATTCGTTTTCAATAAAAGAGAATATTCCAAGAATATTCTTTAACGTCGGTTGTACGATTGGCAGGGCAAGCGCCCCCAAGACCCCTCTTTGGCCCTAATAGAGATTTTTTTCTTTTGGTCATAACTTGGGGTTACGACATCAAAATTGGGTGAACGAGATATCATCGAAAAGATAGTTTCGTCAAATTTCTAGTGGTGTGTGTCTCATCACCTATTTTTGTTGTTAGTGCATTTTATAACCTATTGAAATCAGAGGTGTTGTTTTTCAGTGTTGAGCTCATAAATTTTGACTTGTTTCTTCATTTTTCACGATTCTAGTGGCATTGGGATAGTCTTACAGAGCTCTTCACAACCATCCATGCACTTTTTATAGATTTATCTCCAGGTATATTTTTTTTGTTTTTTCACACTCTAGTGAATTACTTAGATATCTTAGCTCTTGGAAACTTTTCGTTTGCATGGGATGACTCATTTTATGGTTGTTCTACATGTATTTTTAGTATTATATCCTATTTAGAAATTTTAGACATTATTTCCATGCACATTCTCTTTTGTAGATGTACTAAGATAAAGTGCCATTCCGGTGTATACTTTTTGGGGATTTGGCACATCTTGTTGTGCCTTTTGTATTCACACTATAATATAAAGTTCCATGAGGGGGTTGATGTTTTCCTTTGGTTTTCCATCACACCTTTGTCAAGTGAGTGTCCCTTTTATGACAGTAGTGAATCCCAATGATTCTGGCCTCATGCGTGTTGCAAGTATGAAGGTGTTGTCATTGATGTCAACTAGTCAACTAGTTGTTGTTATCATTGGTGTCATGTATGATGGTTATTGGATGTATATGTTGAGGATATTGAGAAAATTGTAATAAATAAGTTTGCAAGTATTTAGTGTTTTCTCTGAGTTTTGCTTTGGGATTTTTTTCTATGCTTGTGAGGATTTGAGGTATTGTTCATGGTTTTTGGAAGATGCTATATCCAAATTTTGGGTTTCTACATCGTTGTACAGTGTGATTTATCTTAACCAGTTGTGAACTGTGCTTTTATGTGTATCTAGCTATCATCTGAGAGAAATCTAGTTGCTCAAAATTTCTTCTTGTTCAAGTTTTATGACATGAGGTTCTCAAGATAAGTTTATAAGGTCATGTTCAAGTTAATTTTTTTATCTGAAAAATATTGGATCATGTTAATATTGTGTGTGCTCAATTTTTTATGTCTTTTGCATGGTTATTGGTTGACCTTGTGTTAAAAACTACTCACAAAGTTCATGAAAGTGTGTCGAAACATGTGTTTCGCCCTCATTCTAATTCCATCGTAGAATGTTTTGGTGCTGACCTAATTTGAATTTGTAAATGCAAGTGGTGTGTGGCCGACTTTGGATGAGTTTCAAAGTTGAAGATAGTATAAATATAAGTTGAGATAGTTGTGAATGGTGTCAATGAATGCAAGCAAGATAGATACAAAATAGTGTGTATGTGATGCGAGTTTGTGTAGATCAATGTGAAATCTAATTGCGAGTTTCCAAAGGCAGTGAGTTGAAGGTGTACTTTATCATTCAAGCATGTTTGTGAGTGTGTGAGAAAATTGTGGTGGAAATATCTGTTGCATTGAGATTGTTTTCTCTCTGTAACAAATCTCTGCTATCTTCTTTGTAATTTTGTGGCAGTGAGCCCTCCGTGTGGTTAACCCTTGTTGGATAGTGAGTCATGTTTTGAATAGTAGGTCATGTTTTGGCAGTGAGTCTTCTCTGGTAGTGAGCCTTTGCATTTGGTTTTGATATTCTCTATATTGTGAGCTAATCCTCACCGTGGTTTTTCCCTTATTGGGTTTTCCACATAAATCTGGTGTTATTGTGTATGGTGTTGCTTCTTTCAGTTTCTGCTTTTACATTTAAAGATTAATCTTATTAGCAAAGTAAAGGATTTGTGAGCGATAATTGATCTAATCTCTAGTTGAAGTTCTTAAAGGTTAAAATTTTCTACAACTGATTCACCCCCCTCTCAGTTGGCTTGTTCAACAATGTGTGTGTGTCTTAGTTTTCACACCCCTTTATTTACGATTTGTTTCTCCTACATGCACTTCTTGGTTTCACATAGTTTCAGTTTACCTATCATGGCTCTATCTTTTCAACATTATGGGGGGGTTTCTACTATTGGTGCTAATACTTCCTTGGTTTCATGTCTGAGTGATCTATGTATCTAGTTCTTGTTCCTATGCACTTTCAGATGCAATGTACATTAATGACTAGTTACATGCATTTAGATGTGATGGATCATTTACCATATGAACACTCTTGCATTCTTGTTTATGTAGGTTCTTCATTTTATCACTATAGAAGTCATCATTCAATAATAGTCTACAACTTCTTCGTGCTTTAAGGATGTTCTACATGTTCCTTTCTTTTTGGGACATTGTTTTGGTTGGAGGCTTCTTAGTCCTTCATTTCCCTTTCTCTTTTGGAGAGGATTTTTTCTCGTGTGGTTTTCTCCTTATCTCCAATGGTGAGAGATCTTTTGTTTGTATATAGGTACCTCACCAAGCCTTGTTTGTCGGGACCCATCATGCATTTTTTATTTTTAGGGTTTTTAGCTACTCAATAAGTTCATCTTAAGGGGGGTGTTAGAGTAATCGTGCAATAGCTAATTAATTAATCTTTAATTAATTGTTAGTCTAATATATTCTCATGCACTTAAGATAAACTTAGGAGTGATTTACTATGTCAAATAGAGAGATATTATTAGATCATTTCATCTCCTTGCATGAGATGTTGACACTTGTCATTACCTATTCCCTTTACCATTTAGGGTTGCTCCTATATATCACTCAACCCTCATTGTATTATCATGCCTTTGATAGAATTCTCAACCTTTGAGGACTCTTATTTTCCTTGAAGATTCTTGAGGTTCATTGTTGTAGCTTTTTATTGTTGAGGAATATAGCAATTATTTGTTTGCAAATCTCTTACGTGGAAGGTGTCTTTTTTCGTTGTTTGATCCTAGGGCTTGTGTTTTTCACAATTCTAACAGGTATGCTATAAATTACTCATCTTTGGATTGAACTAATTATAGCGTGGAATGCATAATTGAAAAAATAAGGACTATATTAAAATCCAAGAAGCATGGAACTCTTTAGGGTGTAAGACGACCATTAGATAAAGAGAAAGCCCAAAAAAATAAAGCATTAATCTTAGATAATGAGTGGTAGGCTCATGTGGAATATGTTTTGAGTTTCATTCAGTCCATCATTAGCATGATTAGGTATGTTGATATTGATCACCCATGTTTGGGTGAAATTTATGATGGTATGGGCCCCATGGCTGGAAATATAAGGACCATAATAACCACACAAAATTATTTTTCAAAATAGTACAAAAGATCATTATTGTTTGTTTTAACAAGATGACCATTCCCTTGCATCTCCTATCATTTTCTTTGTCTTCAAAATATTATATCTTGGAGATACTTTATTTTCCAAGGAGGGTGGCACCATATATGAATGAAGAGGTTGTTACACTAGCTCTAAGATTGCATTCAAAAGAATAATCCTAAACGTGTAGATATATAGAGTGTTATCTTGAGTGAGTTTTGTCACTTCATATCTTCAAATAACCACAATGTAAATACACTCTTTTAGACAAGTACAAAAATAAATCTCATGAATTGTGGTACATACATGGCCAAGGCTCTATTTACTAGAAAATTCTCGTAATAATTTTTTTTGTCTCAAGTATGCATCTTTTTATTTTTTAAGTTTCTCATTTTTTATTTGCTACTATATATTGTAATTTATAATTTATGTTTTGTAATTATAAATATTAGGTGAAAAATAAATAGGTTGTGAGTTCTTCAACTACATGGGATTGGAGTACATACTTGTTTATCCACTTAGTTAATTGTATTTAAAAAACTGAGGATTTGGTCTTTGTGCACTTTTACTTACATCTCTTGTCACATAAGAGACCTGATTACATCATTACAATGGTGAATGATGAGTAATTAGGATCTAACTCCTATGTGTGTCGACTTAGATGGTAGAATTGGATAACTTGGTAAAGTATCTATATATGAGGTAGCTTTTGCATATGACTTGGTTAGTGGGGGTGGCACTACAACTAATTATGGTTCAAATGAAATTGAACTAAATGTCGAATTTGATGATCTTGATGATGAGAAATATAAAAATAATTGAATATTGATTGGAATTTATATTTTGTATTGACATTTGACAAATAATTGAATTATTATATTGTGAGTTTATGAGTATTTTCTTTCCTATAAATTATGAGGTTTTTAAATATTTCTCTTATCAACAATTATGAGTACAACTATTTTTATAATAAATTTAATTATATATATATACATATATACAAACATGTACATGTAATGCCCTAAAATCACACAGGGCAAAAACACAACCAACAATTTTTTTTAACAATAACATAAAAACACTATGGATATTCCAACCATGCACAACATATTAGTGTGCTAAAAACATCAAATGAAGTTGCTTAGGCAACACCATCGTGGATAAGTCACTCGGGGGTAAAGAACAATAGATACACTAAGACGAGTGCTCATAGTCCATTGTGTATCCTACATAAGTTTAGGATGTATTTGAACTCTATACTTGCTTACGTTGATAGTTTTATTAGATTCAAAATATGATTGAGAGAATTACCTCTAATATTATCCTAACAATAATATTCCCAATAGAGATAACATCTTAACAGATAATTACTCGATGATAACAATTAGCACTCCATATTTGTATTAGCTTAAATATCAACTATTATAACTATTAGTATACTATTAGTTATTCCATGATGAGTGTTGTGTTTTTCTCTTTAAAAATGATATCATTATGATAATCATTAAAATTGCTTTTATATTTAAATTATTATTTATTATAATCATCATTATTACTCACTAATAATAACAATAATATTATTTACTAATATTAATATTGTTCTAATTATAAGCTATAATACCGTTTATTATTATTACTATTGCACTATAATATTATTCTCGACATCCAAATTATTCAACTATTAATTTCTTTAGTCACTATCAACTTAACGTTGACATCACTCACAATGTTAATATTAATGTTATTAACATAGTCTTGATATTCTTATTCAAAGACAATACTATTATGATTGACAATCATTAGCAATAATATTGTTAGAAGATATAGTAATCATTTTTCAACTGTTATCATACCTAGTCGGCCCCCTGTCATCTTCTGAATAGGGTTATGGATGTTGATTGTCCTTCTGAGCTTCTAAAGAAACACACATTGTCATTTTGGTTTGACACACCATACATAGGATTGTCCCCTTACACATGACTGTAACTTAGTCGTTTATTCCTTAAAACTCCGCCAGCCCTATCCTCTCTTACCTTAAACATCACTACTTTAGCGGGTCACTTATTATCTTTTTTTGTTGTCATAATGGCTTGTAATTTAGTAACAACCACAACTCACCTTAAGGGTTACCTCTGTACTTCTTCATTATACCTGTCCTTTTGAACGTAGGGCTGCCATTGCCTTTTGAATTTTTTTCTCTTTTATGGATATGAGGTTGTTCTTTCGCATTAAGTTGGACCAACAATTGCCTATCCTTAAATGGAAATTACTGACTGTCCCTTCAAAAACAATAAACCCCTTGTCCTTTTAGTTGTCACTTTGATCTTTAAAGAATGTTTGAACATGTAACCGTGTTTTCCAATTTAGTATGGAAGGTGATAGTTAGGGTTGTATTCATATCACCCATATCTTGACTTATTCTTTTCATCATGACAGTCTTGCATCTTAACTCTTTTGTCTGCTTCTCCAAGGTCACTGTTGTTTAAACAAACTCAAAATCTCCATGTTTTATAGTTGACATGTTCCATGGGGTCTGCAAACTCACGTTGAATACCTCATACATACCTTTGTACCTTTGCATGACCTGCAACTGTTTTGTAGCTGCAAACTTTGTTTGAAGACTTGAACCATTTAGCAAACAAACTTGTGAACAAAATGAAACTCAATCTCTGATTGGTAATTTTATTGCAGACAAATCATCCATAGTAGGACTGCCATTTTTCATTGAGTATTATATTGTGCACTTTCTCCTTAGTGGTTGGCACTTTTAGACTAGCACATGACTGAATCTAAGACCAATATCACAGGTAAAATAAATCAATAATTTAATTCTTCTGCATATGTATTCTCCAAGGGTGATAAAAGAGAAATAACTAACACTTCTTACCCCGTGACATTATTTCCCAAAATTATATACAAAAGACAATCCCATTCAACATAAAAATCATCCCTTCCATCAGAAAACACAAGCTTCAAACTATGGCAAATGATAAAATATTATTTAAGTCCTAAAGTGTTTCATTTATTGGGAAAGGTTTCTCACATCCATCACATGTGGAATTTACATCACCATACAAGATAATTGTAGTATGTGGATTCCTTGTGATGTAACGGAGTAGTAGTGCAGATACCTCCCATGAGCCTCGTCCAATATTATGTATCTTCCATACTGCTTCGAAGGAAAACTTCCATAATAGTCGGGCACAAATATGAAATGCACATTTGGTGATGCTACAAAAACATGATATTAAAAATCCAATAATGCAAGGAAAAACCATGTCAAGATAGCCTTGCCAGAATTCATTGCTAAATCACCTTCAAAGAGTGCCCTAAATATGGGAAGTCGGCTGACAAAGAATATCTTTCAGAATTTCATTGGTCTTATAAAACCATTGATCCCAAACAAACTTCTTTGTCTTAACTGTTATTCTATTATCCATTTTGTGTTCATGGCACTATCCCTTAAATGCTTGTCTGAAACTATCTTGATCTATTTTCATCATAAATATAAAACTCAACCTTAGGTAAATGATAATTTTTTGGTCGCTTTTCTTGACAAGTCAGTCCTCAATAGCTCTCTCAAACACATTTTGAGTCTCTATTCTAAGACAATGCACAAATACTGATAGTAATTTCACACAGATACAAACATCTGTAGGCATGTTGAGTATCTATGGTAAAAATATTTTCATTTTTGGAAAGCTATGAGCAACCTCTGTTATATATTCATTTTTCATAGTACCTCCTGCCTCTTGAACTATAGTCTAAACAAGAAGAAACTTGAAAATAAGTCTTAGTACTTTGAGTTGCTCAACACTTGATGGGATGCATGAACTGGCATGCGTAGTTTTATTTTACCCCCTTTATCATTGTGCTTTCTTGATTGTCATAGTTTGTTGTCCATAACTAACTCTTCACTATCTACAAGAAATAAAAGATAAAAGCTAATCTTAGCTATGTCTTTGACAAAGAATTTACCTTCAAACAAGTTGCTATCATGACTATCCAAAATGCAGATCATTTTCATTAGTTCCTTGTCATACACTCTTTGAATTGCAACTTACTTCTTACCATGAAAAAATTCATCATACTATTGTAATTCTTTCTTGAATGTCTCCCAATGCATTGTTGCATTTGAGTCTTCCAGCAAGGGACTTCCAAACATCATATCTATTATATTCAACTTTACATGTCACCCATGGCAACCCCCTTTCACCTATCATTTAACAATCTTGACATCTGAAATATTGGCAATATTCTTCCCAAAATGAAAATACTCTTGAAAGGACTGTCACCGCCACGTGAATTATGATAAAATTGACAAGAGGGACCACACGTACTTCATACCACTAATCATGCCTTTTGGTAAGGCGCAAGCCATACCTTTGACTCGCGATGCCCAACACCACTTCGGGGTTTAGATATCATCCATACTGATCTTTCAAAACACAAGGGTACCAGTATACTCGAAGTTCAAAGTCCAAAATGAGCGAAGAGCGAAAAATACATTGGATTGTCGGATGTCGGGGTTCGCACATACTTCATACCACTAAACATACCTTTCGGTAAGGCACAAGCTATATATCCGACTCGCGATGCCCGAGACCTCTTTAGGGTTCAGAGACTCTCCATATTGCTTTTTTAAAACACAAGGTAACCCACTCTAAAATGATTCTTTTATCTAATATTTTTTCTAAAGGAAACCTATTAATCAAATAGGAACATAAAAGAATTACTCAAGATGCAATTTGTACCAATACAAAACACACATGGCCTAGCTTTCATCACTGACAGAGATTTCTCAACTTCATGGTATCTTGTTCCCATAAATGTCTTTGGCAAGCATGTACTTTGAATGCTATGTAGTTGTTGTTGTTGAAGGTTTGTTGCCTCTATTAGCCACTATGGAAAAAATGTATGTAACTTAGTCTCACTATCATGGACAGTTGAACAAATTCCCTGCTTAAAAATGTTAGAAACATTTGAATAGACATTTCTTGGATCAAAATTATCTGGAAATGTTGTTACTCGATTATAACCAGTGGGTAGAAATTCCCTCAATGTGCTAATATGAGACAATTCTAGCACATTTCTTCTTTGCCATACCTGATGTCTATGTCCTCAGGTTTATCTTTCATGCAAGTCAAAGGGTGCTCTTTTTGGTGGTTTTTGATTTTGTGGTTTACTTTTTAGGTTAGCTTGGGTTGAGCTGGTCTTGTTTCTTGCTGGTTTTTCATAATTATTTTGTCTTTCATCCATTTTCCTATCAGTAACATTTCTGAAAATTTATCCTCCTATTGATTTGTGTAACTATATTGTGAGTGAGTTGAACTTAAGCTCAAAAAAATATAGGGAGGATTAGTCTCTCCTTATAGATTCAAAGAGGTCTTTTTTTTCCCATGGGCTTATTAATTAATGTATATGCATTTGTTGGATGTGTTAATGCAACTATTTATTTGCCTTGATTGCAACAATATCTATAGGTCATTCTTCTTATGGCCTCATGTTTTCTTAAGAAACTAATATTAACATAGTCTAGTCAAATGAAATCCAAAGAGCATAATTTCTACCTCATTTAATTTGCAGTCTACTATACTTTTGTAAATAATGGTTTTAGAATGAGATCTATGTGGTAATTGCCAGCTGTTATACAACTCCCATGTTAGCATGGGTTGTGATTATGTTGCCAAAGGTGAACTGATTGGATTAGGCCACGATAAGAGTGAAAGAGCTTCAAGTTATAAAAATATGGCCACTATAAATTGGTTTTGGGGAAAATAAGAATGGAAAATATACATGGAAGAGTTCGAAGGAAGCAACAAATATTTGCAAGCAATTCTGTCTGCTAAAGAGAAAATATCAAAGTCCCTTAAATTTTATTTATTGGCTCTTGAATTGGGGGTGTCTAGTGCTAAAATAGAAATGTGGGTGACATAGGTACACGAGGCTATAGTTGACAAAGTTATTGTCTAGGTAAAGGAACAACTTGACACTTACAACTTATGCTTCGAGTCCATACTAGTTGATATGTGTACATAAATGGATAATGCAGGATCTAACAACTCCCAAGTGAAAAAAGATTTACCAAGATTTTTTCATATGATTCATGTTACATTCATCTTTAATGAGGGCTTCAAGTACAAAACCAATGAAGATGGAGGAGAGAGAAGAATTGAAGAAACCGGTTACAAACCCTACTTGAATGCAATCAAAGAGTGTTATATGTCATTAAGTAAGGCAAATGGTATTGTGTATCCCATTGATAATAATGATTTGATAAAATAGTTTGAGAATTTGAAGGAATAGATGTTATTGCATGAATTTATTTTATGAAACTATACAAGCCCGGTGGCAGGGAGATGCAATACTTGAGAGATAAATATGTTGGTAAACAAGTGTTGGGAGATTTACAATGATCCAACTTTGGACTTCAAATGGACAAACGTAATGTCAGATGCACAGAATATGTCCAGTCTCCACCAAGTCAGAGAATTCCTTGTTATTTGCCTTGCACAGGATGCCTCCTGCTCTAACCTTTATTTTGTCTGCTGCATAGTAATGTGGGATAAAATTTAAATGTTTATTTGATCCAAATGGATCCAGAAGACCTTAAAAATTCATAGTGTCAGAATCATATCGAACCAGCTCCATTGCATAGGTCTCACCTACACGGTCCCGACGTAACTTGAATTGCGTCAAAATGAGATCGTACACCCGAGATATGCTTGGTCAAAGTTGGGGTCAAACCGGGTCTAGGGGCCAATCAAAAAGGTAGAAATTTTGATCATCTGAAAATTGGTCAAAAGCCACATCATTTCAAAGAGCTCATCACCATGATTCTGACGTCATTTGTTTCATCAAAAATGGAGCTCATATGGCGAAGTTATGACCAGTCAAAGTTTTGGTCAAACTTGGTCAAAATGGTGACTTGGCATCACTAGAGCTTGACACTTGGTAGGACACATGGCATATGACGTGGTAGGAGTAGTGAGTTGGCATAAATATGGATTAAACCATAATTATTAAAGGAAAAAAATGTATGGTTTAAAAAAATAAAATAAGGAGGATTTAGTGGGATTTGATCCCTTAACCCATGCCTTAAAATTCGCTTGCCTTGCCCATAAAACAAGGAGAGAAATAAAGCCCATAAACTCATATTTCAACAAATTAACCCCTTTAACCACCTTTCTCATATTTCAATGAATTATAATATTTTAAGGGGCTTAAAATAATTGGTTAAAGATTTTTAAGGGAAGCCTTAGGGTGAAAATGATGAAGCCCGTTATTAAAAAGATTTAAAGATTAAAGGGCTCAATACAGGTGATATGGGGAGATATGAAAATAATTTGGTTTAACCCCCTAATTAGCATTTGTAAATGTATTTAAAGGGGGGATTTTTCTCTTGTAAGAGTAATCAATTATTTTTTATTAGAAATTATTGAAACTTCTCTTGGAGAGAATAATTATATTATTGAGAAATTATTGGAAAAGGTGGAGAGAATTAGAATGCTAATAGAGAATTTGATTTCTTTCTGAGAGGGAGATTTACAAGGTGTTGATTATTACACCAAAATTGTAAAGGAGAGAGAGACTCTGAGGAATTTTTGTGCAGGTTTGGAGCTTGGATATTGTAACAAGGCATTTTCATTGCTTGGCGATATTAATAAAGCAGTCTACCTTAAGAAGTGGACCCAAAAACATAGTCCTAATTGGACAAACTCTGTTATCAAGCTCTTGTGTTAACATCTCTTTTGTCTTATTCTTCTATCTTCGGTCTAATTTTCTCTCTATTTCATTTAAGTTTATTTTTCAATTTAGTATTTGATTTCTAATTACAATATTTTAGTAATTAGTAATTTCATTAATTTATGTAAAAGTGAACCTAGTCTGTAATTTCAATGGTTAAACAACATAGTCACGCAAATATGTCTGGATCAGGAATAATTGTAATTAAGGTTAAATACATTTGAATTGTAAACCTCTAATTACAAATCAAATTGGTATCAAAGCCTCTTAATAGGAAATTGTAAAAGTGAATGTTAGCCAGGTTGAAATTGAAGCAAGGAGAAGGTGCATTTATAGAGTTCAATCTTGAGATTGAAAAACGAAGGTCTTTTCCATGATAAAAAATGGCAGCTAAACAGTGTCCTGTGGAGCTTGATGAGAAGCATTTCTCGAAATGAAGGCTATGGTAAAAGTTATGTTCCAAGAGAGACAAGAGTGACAAAAGAAAAAAGAACTCAAGAACAGAAAGAAGAATGAAGGTGAATCCACTTCAAAAGATGATAAAGGTAAAGGAGTAGGAGGTGGTAGTGACCATCTTGGACCTCCATCCCAATCTTCTTCATCATCCTATTCATATTCTTCATCTACTTATTCTCCAAAGAAGAAATAACCTATGCAACTTGAATCTAATTCTCCTTTGTTAAAGATTGATGTTAAATTTGAATTGCCAACTTATAATGGAGAATTAGATGCAGAAAAACTTGATAATTGGATAAAACAAATTGAATTTTATTGTAGAATTCAAAAGTTTACTGAGGATTCTCAAAAAATCCAATTAGCTACTCTTTGCCTGAGAGGCACAACCTTAATCTGGTGGGAGAGCAAAACTCAGGAAGATCTAAGTTGATATGGTAAAATTATTTCTTCTTGGTTTGAGTTTATAGCTGCATTAAAGAAACAATTCTATCCATTAGGTCATATGCAAAAAGCAGTAATGAATTGGCAATCATTAAAGCAAGAGAAAGGACAAAGTGTACAAGATTATACACAGGAGTTTAGGAAAAGAGCTTTCATTTGGGAATTCCATTATATACACAAGAAACTTTGTTAAAGTATATAGGTGGATTAAATGAAAATTTGAGGCATACAATGCTTATGTTTAATCCAAATGACCTTGATGAAGTTAGTGTGCAAGCCATTCATCTAGAAACAAGCTCGAGGAATAGCCATGATGGTCTCTTAATGGAATCCAATAAACACAAAGGGAGCAAGAAAGAGAAGGAGAAAATGCAGCGGGAAACTAATGTAAAGAAAGAGGAGGATAAGCCTTATTGCTTACATTGCAAGAAGAAAGGGCTCGAATATGCAAAGTGTTGGAAATTGCATCCTGATCAGAAACTGAAATGGTTCAAGGATCGAAAGGGTAAGCAAAAGACCGTAGCTATCATGCATGATCTTAGATCAAATTCTGATGATGAAACCAAGATCACATTTGTGGGTATAAAAGGTAACATACCTGTTGTTAGTACTAGTTTCCATGCTTCTTCTATAAAGTGTAATGAAGTACTTGTTGAAAGTAAGAGGAATGAATTGTTTCATATAAGGGCTATTGCAAAACAAAGTAAGATTGACACACTCATAGATAGTGGATCACAGGTGAATCTAATCTCTGAACAAGTTGTTAAGAAATTGGGATTAAAAACAACTCCTCATCCTAAACCATATCCATTGGGTTGGGTGCATGATAATGCTCAGCTACATGTGTCAAAGCAATGTAAACTCCAATTTGTAATCACATCCAAGTTTGTAGATGAGGTAGAGTTAGATGTAATTCTGCTTGACATCTGTGGGATGGCTCTAGGTAGTCCTTATTTGTATGACAAAAAAAAGCCATTTTCTACAGGGAACATAATAAGTATCATTTGTTTAAGAATGGAATTGAATACATTGTAAAAGCTCATCACATGAAGAATGACAAATTTGTTGTAAACACATGGCATATGAAGATGATTGTAAATGCAAACAATGCTTTAACTCTCATGTATATAACAACTAGTGATACTAAGCATGAAGATGATAGGGTGTCACAAATAACACAATGTGAGGATCGGTTGCAAGCACAGTTAAGCCTTCAACCAAAGGTGGTAAAAGAGGGGTTAAACGATTCATTTTCTAACAATGTTCCTGTTCGGGAGATTCAAAAAGTTGATTCATTTTCCTTCACATCAGTTTATTCAGTATTGTTGCTTGTTCTTCTACTAGTTAGTTCTATGAGGATGATGGATGTGATAGTGAATATTGATGAGAATACAGTTGATTGCATCAACAATGCTATTTCATTTTTCATTGTGTTTGTGATGGGACAAATGGTCAAAATTCCAGTAGGGTGGATAGATGGTACTGAGCAAGTGGGGAGACAATACCCTAGCTCAAATTGTACATAAAAACAGATTTTTGGAGGTTCAAAAGCTTCTCAATTGGGAGGAATGATCCAGGAGGATCCAAAAGACCTTAAAATTTTATAGTCTCTAAATCATATGGAACCAACTCCATCACATAGGTCTCACCTACACAGTCCTAACATAACTTGAATCACATCAAAAGGAGATCGTACACTCGAGATATGTTTGGTCAAAGTTGGGGTCAAACCGAGTATAGGGGCCAGTTAGAAAGGCAAAAAAATTGATCATCTCAAAAATGGTCAAAAGCCGCATCATGTTGAAGAGCTCATCACCATGATTTCAACGCCGTTCGTTTCGTCAAAAACAGAGCTCGGATGGCGAAGTTATGACCAGTCAAAGTTTTGGTCAAACTTGGTAAAAATGGTGACGTGGCATCACCAAAGCTTGACACTTGACAAGACACGTGGCAGAAGGAGTGAGTTGGCATAAATATGGATTAAACCATAATTATTAAAGGAAAAAAGGTATGGCTTAAAAAAATAAAATAAGGAGGATTTACTGGGATTTGGTCCCTTAACCCATGCCTTAAAATTCTCTTGCCTTGCCCAAAAACAAGGAGAGAAATAAAACCCGTAAACTCATATTTCAACAAATTAACACCTTTAACCACCTTTCTCATATTTCAACGAATTATAATATTTTAAGGGGCTTAAAATAATTGGTTAAAGACTTTTAAGGGAAGCCTTAGGGTGAAAATGATGAAGCCCATTTTTAAAAAGATTTAAAGATTAAAGGGCTCAATATAGGTGATATGGGAAGATATGGAAATAATTTGGTTTGAACCCCTAATTAGCATTTGTAAATGTATTTAAAGGGGGGATTTTTCTCTTCTAAGAGCAATCAATTATTTTTTATTAGAAATGATTGAAAATTCTCTTGGAGAGAATTAGAATGCTAATAGAGAATTTGATTTCTTTGTAAGAGGAAGATTTAAAAGGTGTTGATTATTACACCAAAGTTGTAAAGGAGAGAGAGACTGTGAGGAATTTTTGTGCAGGTTTGGAGCTTGGATATTGTAACAAGGCATTTTCATTGCTTGGTGGTATTAATAAAGCAGTCTACCTTGAGAAGCGGACCCGAAGATGTAGCCCTGATTGGACGAACTCCGTTATCAAACTCCTGTGTTAACTTCTCTTTTGTCTTATTCTTCTATCTTCAGTCTAATTTTCTCTCTATTTCATTTCAGTTTATTTTTCAATTCAATATTTGATTTCTAATTATAATATTTTAGTGATTAGTAATTTCATTAATTTATGTAAAAGTGAACCTAGTTTGTAATTTCAACGGTTAAACAACATAGCCAGACAATTTTGTCTAGATTAGGAATAATTGTAATTAAGGTTAAATACATTTGAATTGTAAACCTCTAATTATAGATCATTAGTTGCTAAAAGAAAAAACCCACTGTTTTATGTATTATATAAAACAATGACTGTTGATCATTTTCATTTACATTTGTTTTCAATTGGTAAACTTGAGAGCTCAACACAACCAATACTAAGCAATATCTTACTTATGTATATTACAGGGAAAAAAAGTATTGCTCATATTCAAATATTAATTGAAGATCTTTTTACATAAAATTGTTTGTGACCTGTATATATATATATATATATATATATATATATTGAATAGTTTTTGAAAATAAAATTGTAAGAATTTTTGTTAGAAAATTGATTGAGAAATTTCTAATCTTAATGGACTATGAAAATATCATGTCTTTGAAGTTTGCATATACTCTCTCGCCCATGTCACAAAATGAAGAAATGCAGACTGTGCCTTAAGATATCCATTGATGAAATTTGTCGTCATAGTTGAAAATGTTAAAAATAACTTAGTATTTGGAACATGTGGGTATGATAATGGAAGTTACGAATCTTTACATTGTTCCAATATTAGAGAATAATTCTACATTTAATTGTGTTCTTGAACTCTATAATTATTGATCAAAAGTTAGTTATTGTGGCAATGCAAGGAGATTGCAGCACATTCCCTTTGGATAAGCGATGCCCACCATGAAGTCAAAGCTTTTCAAGCACCGATTTTGGAATTGGTTTTTATTATTTTTTAAGCTATTGTGTGATTAATGCATGAAGGGCATATTTTTAGTTGTATGATCTGTTTCGTTTTAAAGTGCTTTATTCACCATTTCAGGAGACTTTCAATTGCATTATAAAAGCATGTAAAAAGCAGTATAGTTAAGTTATAAGGCAGTATAGTTCTATTTAGTTAGGGGTTGTGAATTTTATAAAAGGATTGCCCTTGTTTTTTGTATAGTTCTATTTATTACTTATTATTAATTGTTTAATCCAACCACATATAAATAGAATTTGTAGCACATGGCATTCATACAAACCCATGCACAAACACATACTCAACATATTAACATACATATAGTTTTCTATCGACGTAATCCTTGAACCTCCTTAAGATACAAGTGCTAGTTATAAATATTTTTGTTTCTCCTTTAAAAATACTGATATTATTATAGGTAAAAGAAAACTCTCTAAATATCTATATTATCACTTAACAATATTATTATTATCCAAAATATTAATACATTAATACTTCTTTTACAATCATTACTATTAAGTAGAAGCAGAAGTAAAAGTAGAAATAGAAATTTGTATACTACATTTATTGAATAATATTAATATTAAATCCAATTTAAATCCTAGAGTTAATATCTCTAACAATCATAATGATGACTAATATTAAAATTATAAATAATATTATTGCTAATAATATTGTCAATATTCTAGCATTCTAGCATTAAAATCCATATTTGAATTTACTATTACCCTAAAAGGTGCCTACCTTTTTACTCAGACAACCACCTAATTACGTGGCTCCCAAAACCTCTTCAAGTATTATCTTTCAACACTCAGTGCATTCAAACCTAAGATCAGCATAAGGTTATGAGGTGTCATCTAAAATTCCCTAAATTCTAGTAGGTTTAGGTTGCGTGGGAGATATTAAGAAAATATGATGTCAATATTTTATCTTTACTACACTATAATTGGGACTCAACCGGTTCTAGGAAAATTTCACTCTCATGATAAATTCATCTCAAGAAAAAACATCATCAAAAATTTACTATCATAGAAAATTAATCGTATTAAAATTTTGTGATTAATTTTCCTTGACGATGAATTACTGGTGGTGAATTTGTCATGACAGTGAATTTTCCCACAATAAATGACGGTGAATTGTTGACAGTGAATTTGCCTAATGCCTGCCTGTTAATTATAAAATGAGCAGAGAAATGGAATAAAAAAGAAAAATAAAGAACAAAATAAGAGACACGAATTTATAGTGGTTCGCTAATTGCATACATCCACTCTCGAGCAGGGAATAACTCTATTAATCAATAGTGGTTCGCGAATTTATAGTGGTTTGCTAATTGCATAATCCACTCTCAATCAGGGAATAACTCTATTAATCAATAGTGGTTCGCGAATTTATAGTGGTTCGCTAATTGCATACATCCACTCTCAAGCAGGGAATAACTCTATTAATCAATCACCATCATCTAATACATGATCTGCTATATATTTATACAAAACTTTTCGAATACGATGAGATGGGAGAATACTAACAAACATGTGACAGTTAGACTTCACATCCCAAAACCGCCGCCATAAAGAAGGAGGCAGCGCTTGGCGCATGGATAATTGACATATATGTCTAATGTTTCCAAACCTTTGATATGGTGGTGGGCTTGGACAATGGCTCACATAGCTACAAATAGATGTTTTCAAACCCTGTTACTCCACGGTGAATCACTCTTCCTTATATTTTTTTAATTTTATTTTTACTAAACTTTCACCTGCAGGAAATTTCGATTGCATTATGAGGCGTCGTTACAAACTTCTTGGCCACGAGTTGAAGTCAAGATAGTTTTGGCGAACAAAGAGGGAGGTCGATCTCCATTATGGAGGTTGTGGGCTCTATAGGGATTGCAGCCCCTCCTGGGGAAATGAGCAAATATGAACTACAAACTCTAATATGGTAGTGTTATAAAACAAGGTCCAGAACTATGTTTTGATAGGATGTTTCTTGTGTCATTTAATCATTCTCGTTCTAAATCCGCCACTCATAGTCGATAATGTAAACAAAGTATTATGTAATTTTCTTCATCTATGATACTTGCATGTGTAAATTTATATATAAGTCTTTTTATCTTTCCAGATTTATACTACCTCTACTCTTAAGATGATTAATGTGCAAAATGGAGCCTTTTTTACATTTACTATTCTCAAACAGGAGATTTTATTTAATTTCCAAAACCAAAGCAGCAATAGCCTTTCATTTCTTTAGTATTATAGGAATACAGGAGTAACATATTCATACCCTAGTAATATTGTCTTAAGTAAGAGAGCACTTATAACACTAATATTGTTCTCGTCATAATGCATGCAGCCTCATATATGTATATATAGATTTTAAAATAAATAGAGGAACATATGGTAAAATTAGAAGATTTGTACAATTTTATTTTAAAACAACCTAATCATTTTTCACCCAAAGTAATTTAAAATCTATTGCCCTTGAGAATGAAGTAACAATTTTTTGGATTTAACTTATTTTTTATATGTATTAAAGATAGTTCAAAAAGTATTATACATATTTTCTTGATGCACTATGCATTATGCAAGTATTATCAATTGTTGTTTACATCAAAATTTATGACAATACATATTTATGCAACATATTACAGATTATATCAAAATATATAAGAGTACCAATATTAACTACTACATGATTAGAAATTCCTACTTTCACTACAGACCTCCCAATCCACCCATATAATTGGAGGTTCAATATTAGATAGGTTATCATTGGAGCAAACAACTTCTATGGAAGGGAGATGCCATTGCCTTTTACCCTTGGAGATGTAGAAGATTCCCTTATGACATAGAATATTGCATTTGCAACTATAACAAATAGTGTAGGGGCAAGTGGGCAACCTTGCCTTATCAATCTTTCAAACTAAAATTCTTTAGTTAAAGAACCATTTATTTCAATTTGGGCCACAACATCATTCATCAGTGTTCTAACCAAGTGGCAAAAGCTACTAGGAAAACCAAAAGCTTCCAAAGCCATGAGCAAGAAGTCACATTCTATTATATAATATGCCTTTTCAAAGTCAAGAAGAAACATGACCACATTTTGATTAGATTGCTTTACCCAACTCATGGCATGCCAATTGGTTAACAAGTTTTCTAGAATGTATTTATCCTTTATAAAGCCAATCTGGGTAATACTAATAAAATAGGGGAGGATATTTACCAACCTATTGACTAAAACCTTAACTAATATCTTGTAAGAAACATTAAGAAGGGTAATGGGCCTCAAATTTTTTATGAGGGCTTTATCACCTTCTTTAGGGATGAGTTTAATAACCCCTTTATTAATATTCTAGCCTAAAGATCCATTCTGAATTGCTTCTTTATAGAATTTCAATAAGTCTTCACTGACCCAACCTATATTATGTTTGTAGAACTCCACTGGAAGCCCATCCACTCCAAAGGACTTATCATCATTTAAGACCTTGATAGCATTCTTAATTTTCTTTGTAGTGATTTCTCCATCAAGAGTGTTGACTTGATCCTTTGATAGCTTTTCTAAGATTATCTGCCTACACAAGTTTCTTGCATTCTAATTGGCTGAGCTATTACCCTCAGAAGAAAACACTTTCTTATAAAAGTTAAAAAAATAATCTTTAATTTCTTCCTAGTTATGGATGTCCTTATTTTCTTCCCAGATTTTGTCAATATTCTCTTTTAATTCCTTATTTTTTAGTAACTTAAAGAAAAACTTGACCCTGTATTCCCATTCTTTAGCCTATTCATTTTTTATCTTATCCCCAACCCTTGAATCTTTTTTTCTACAACATTCTCAAAGAATATTTGACAAGATTCAATTCTTCATTTAATGCCATATTGGAGGGGTCATTCTGAATATTTGATTCAACATTTAGAAGTTTCTCATTAAGCTGGGTTTCTGCTATTATGTTATCCAAAACTCTTTTTTCCCTATGGTTTGAAAGATTGTTTTCCATCCATTGATATTTTGTTCCCATCTTTCAATTTTTGATTTATCTTTTATCAACCATTCATTGATTTATCTAAGTGTAAACACGATATCATTGTAATCCTCATCCTTGAGTAGGTTAGTGTTGAGTTTGAATATGTTTTCTCTTTTGTGGTCCCTGCTCTACATGGTCAATAGAATTTCCACAATAATGGGATGATGATTAGATAATGCATAGGGGTATACCTTAGCAGTGTGCCCCTCATCATCTTTACCAAAACTGTAGAAGTCTTTATTTGCATAAAAGTTATCTAATCTATAATAGATTTTGTTATTCCCTTTTTAAAAGTTACACCAGGTGTACCAAATTCCTTTATTATCCTTTTTGTTTCCACTCAAAGGGTCATAAAGATTGAGTTTGGATTTTAGTTTTGACTAGAAATAGAGTCCATTTCCTTTCCATTCCAATTTCATCCCCCCCTTTTATCTTCCTGATGATCGATAATGTTAAAATCTCCACCAATTATCTAGGGGACATTGGGGAGATTACACATCCATTACCAAATCTCTATCCTACCTCTATAATCATTGGGGGCATAGATCAAACACAAGGCAAACATAAGACCACATTTTTCTATAATTACCCATGTAGCTCGTTGACAAGGAGAAGAGTCACTTTCCCTCATATATTGAGTCCAAGCATTGGCTAACATTATGATAGAGCCTCCTTTTCCTTTCTCATGGTTGGTTACATAATGAACGAAGTCTTTCAAAATAAATTTAAGATTGGTTTCAAGAGTAAATTTAGTAGCCTTTACTTCTTGTAAGAATACAACATCCTTCTTCTTAGTTAAGTTTTTTTTTTTGAATTATATGCTTTTTATCAAGGGATTTGAGTCCCCTTACCTTCCATGATATATAGTGAAAACCCATGATGGTAGTTATTGAGATGTATCCATGGATTTCCTAAAGCTATCATAGCATTTAGGTAAAAAAAAATGGTTTCTTTTCTTTTGGTGAATAGGTTTGGGGTCTCTTTAGTTCTATCCTTCCTTTTGAACTTTGATACACATATTTCGATTACCCATAGGAATAATTTTATCCTTAGTTGTAGTGTCAAGGTTGGGTAGTAGAAGGAAGGTGTTTCCTTTCAGACTCACTTAGGTAATGTTCTTTTCGAATAGTTTCTATGGGGGATCCATTTTTAGGCATGATATTATCCACCTTTTGAATGAGCTTCTCATTGTAATTTACTTGGTTGGAACAATCCTTCCCAATGAAGGTGCTTTTGGGACTAGATTGAGATTCCTTGTTTAACTTTAGTCCTTATTTAGCTTTTTGTTTTGATTTGGGCAGCATCTCTACTTGATAATCATGGGTAGAATCTCGATTCAAATCTCTAGGAGCCTACAACAACATGTTACAATGTTCATATTCAGAGTTGATTTTGAAATCCACATCCTCCCTAGAGCCTAAAGATTAAGGAATATCTCCTCCAGTCTTGCCTCCATTTCCAAGAAAATTTTGAACCAGTCTTAGGTTCTTGCAGGTTCTTATGGATTTGATTCTTGTTTTCAGTTTCATTAACAATGTTTTGCAAGGTGTGTGCCCTTGGTCTCCTTGTGCTATGCAAAACAACACTTAGGTTCGTAACATGGATTAATCGCCTCCCGTGGATTCATTAACTCTGATGGTTGTATCGGGCATTAATAGATCGATCTTTTGGTGCAACAATAACCTCTATGCAACAATTGGTATCAAAGCCAGAGTCATGGGTTTAAACTTCTTACTTGCACTGAGCGATTGTTGCAAGGTGTGCACCCTTGGTTTCCTTGTGTTGTGCAACACAATGCTCAAGTTCGTGACATGGCTTAACTACCTCCCATGGATTCATTAACTTTGGTAATTGTATCATGCATTAACAAGTTGATCTTTTGGTGCAACAACAACTGTATGTACAACATAATGTTTTTAACCATGAATTCAAAATTAATATCACTAGAGAAGTTGGTAATGTCCATTTTGTCCATGCTTATAGTATATGGAACATCATTGAGATTATCATTATTTTCTTATTGAGTCGCCTTAAAATTATTGTTTGCAACATTATTTTGTCTATTTTTTTCTATTACCAATTGTTGAGTATTTTTTTCACCTTTGGAGTGAGAGACCAAACTTCCATTTATTTTAGCAACATAATTAGGGTTAAACGAGAAGTTGGTCGGGTCAAGAGACACCCAACATGGAGGGGGTGAAAAATTGGGACACTTGAATCTTAGAATCCCTTCAACGAAACATGTTTCTAGAAATTTCACAATCTCTTGGCTACTAGACTAGTTGCCAAAGCAAGATTCTAGAGAAGGGTTTAGAATCAAATTATTGAGGGGGAACATTTTAGGGTTACCAAACACCTGAGCCTCGAGTTACTGCAATGAACTCTTAGCATGAGGGAGTCAAGATAGTATGAGCCAAAGGGCCTTCATTAAGCAAAGAACTCTTCAAACCATCCTTCAAACCCAAGGAATTTGAGTTATTCACATTTGTCATAGGGGGTTTTGGGTCAATAAATGAGCCATTGAGACTTTCATTTGAGGCCGATCCATCACAATTCTCAAATAAAGGAGCTAGCTTAGGGTTTTGAAATGGTATTCTTCTACTTGAATTATTACGGATGATGGGACAATTTTTCCTAATAGGTCCTTCCCTTCTATAGAGGTAACATGCATTAATACCTCCCAAAATATTTACTTTATAGTAAAGAATAGAGTCTTGTACATAAATTTTAATTGTTTCGAGTATTTCTACTAGGGTAGCAAGGAGATCAAAACCTTGACATCCATATGTGGCAAGGTTACCTTGGAGTCATCAATTTTGATGATATTTCCTATGGGAGAGAGCAATTGAGGAATGGACACCCACATAAAGGGAGGGACATTTTTAACTATTAGCCACCAAGGGCCAAACAAGTCCAAAACCTCCTCATACATAGCATTAAACAACCCCTTTAGGGCTCTAAATGTTCATTTCCCTATATTCCAAAACTATTTTGAAGTGACAATCTATTGCATTTTGGGGTTTTGAAAAAATAATAGAAACAAACCCTTTTGAATCATTCTAAAAAAATGAATTCCAAATTTTTTGCCCCATATATATACAGTCCATTCATCTAAAAAAAAAATTGGCTAGGAGATTCTTACAATCTACAACCGCTAAGAAGATGGCCACACTTTTCAACCTATTTTTTTCTTGATTTAAGGCTAAGATCATATCGAGATTAGAAGTAATAAAAATAACTTTAGGGTTTTCAGGAGATCTGTTATCGTGTCCTCCTCCTTTGTTGTCATTGTAACCTTCCCTACTAATAAAGTCTAAGATGAAAATTGTAGACTTAGACACAATCACCGCTTCCTCTGCCACCACATCACAAAAATATTTGAAATCTTTAGAGTGGTAAGAAGCCCCATCAAGGGCATCAGATGGGGGGTTTCCATCCATTAAAAACCATTAAATGAAAAAATATATTGTACTTTAAAATATTTGACCGAGAGCTGAAGCCAGTAGCCCCTGAGAATTAATGCAAACTATAGGATAAATAAATGCCAAATGAGTAAAAGCCAAATAAAAAACAAATGAGGCAAGGAACAAGGAAAATTAAATGGGAGAAGAGACTTCTTACACATGTGAAGAAGGCAAACCTATGTGGAGGAGGACAAATGCCTCCTCCGCCATACTTGACAATTTGCTGCACACCCTCCTTCGACCTACAACCCGTTAGGAAATGATCCCCACTAGAATTCTAAGGTTTTCTACACCAATTAGTAAGCCCCCCCCATCCATCTCTGGATTTAACTTATTAGAATTCAATTGATGCATTCATCTTTTTTTATATAGACTATCTTAAATGTATATGTCTAACATTGAATTGCATAGTATACAATTGTATTAAACAACTTACATAATGCATTTTAAAACCATAACAACATATTTGCATTTCAAACAGTGTACATATTACATTCTTAAACATGTTAGCATAGCTTCCTTTACAAGTACAATCTTACAAATTAAAACATAACTTGTCATAATACAAGGGTAGTGCTCTATTATGGTAACATTTTTATCACATTCTACACTCCATGAGAATAATGATATTTTTTTTTTCAAATATACAAGTTCTTCAATAGTCCAACCTACACAAGAAACACACTTATGCTAAGGCCAATAGGGTGCTCACCACTCAACCATTGGCTCACGAAACTAGTTGCCCTTGAGCTAGGAGGTCTCCATAGGAACCAATTAATGCACAAGCACATACCAAATAATAAAACATGGACACACACACATATGAATAAACACCCAAACCCATGGATTGACTCACACACAACGAATCTTCTCTAAAATCATAAGGGGGAGACTCAATGGAGACAAAATTTAACATGCTCGAACATAGTTTCCAACATCTCTCTTCACAAGTTTCATTTCTCATTGAATCTTACCTTCTCATCCCAAACACCAAACTCAAATAGAAAAGACGAGTTCTCATACCCAAGCTCCTCCTTATCAAAGGATGGCGTTTCCCCCATGGAAGGTTCTCCCTCTCTCAACCCCACACTTGGGGAGCTCTCATCAAGTGAGAGAGCAATCCCCATAACAACCCAATCCAATTTTTATCAACACAATAATCTAACAAAAACATTAAAAATAAGACACACTACAATCATGTTACAAAATATTCAATCAAATTCATACATAAACAAATATAAGGAGCCTGATTCCTACCTTATTAAGCTTTCCAAGGAAAATATTTTTGAAGAAGGGCTCCAAACCTACTCCTCCCCAAGTCTTTGGCACATAACTCCTTCAAAAAAATTCTCGAAAATACAAAAAAAACACCCCAAACTATCCAGAATAAAATGATAAATAGAGTCCTAATTGGGATCCTCACCAATGGGGAGGTGACACTTGTCACCTTCCCATCCCTCCAACACACACCCCTTTAAGTCTCCATTATGTGGAAGACATTTAAGGGAGGAAGGAGTCTCTCACACTCCCTCCCTAAAAATCTTCAAAAAATCAATAAGGGGGAACCCTCTTGGGAACTCCACCCCAAAAATATCCATCCATAAATGAACTTGGAGAAAAATGGGGATGTGGCTGGAACAAGTCCATCCACTCCCCACAATACTCAAAATTTGTCACCCCTCTTAATTGCTTAAGAGGGGTCATATCTTGGATTTAGTCCAAGATACAAGTTCAAGTAAGTACCCAACCCTTAGGTCACCACCCTAGGGGTTTAAAAATGAAGAAATTAAACAAAATAAAACATTTTCACTCCTTTAAAACTCAAACAAATTTGAAATTTGAAATTACCCTCAAGAATAAAATTACAAATTAAAAAATTCAAGCTTAAAGATTGTAAGACCTCACAAAATCACATACACTCATGCCTCAACCCACATCACATTGAACAAATTATGTTGAGACTATAGTCCCTCCAAATGGACTATAGCCGACATTATAAGATTGGTCACATTAAGTTTGTTGAAGACCTCAAATTTCATTAGCCATGAAAGAATGTACCTGCACACTTGATTTCACATATTAATGCATCCAATAACATTATATAATTGAAGCAACCAAAATAAAACATACACTTTCACATTATAAATTTCTATAGAGCATTTCAAATCACACTTATATTCTAATGCCCAATTAGCACAATCTCAAAGATTCATAGTTATTGAATTCACATTAGAATATTCATTCAACTCTCACAAGGTAAAAAATACTTTTAATTTCATGATTTCATTTAAAACCTAATCATTTTACTCATCACAATATTGAAATTAAAATTTGCATCACAATTATCAATTCACCATCACACATACAAGTTATTGAACTATATAATTTAGTCTATTCTATACATGCAATTTTAATCCTCAATAATAATCAAATATAAAGTCAAGAGTTTAAATTATCATAACACAAACAATATCATAGTGTATCAGTCTAAATGATAGCAAAATAACATAATGTCTAGTAACAATAGGTGGGCCTCACAATGTACTTGTACCCAAGGAAAAATGCCATATACCCACATACCTATACATATACCCATCCCCATACTAGGCTTGACAACTTCAGTTGATAAGATTCACGATTAGATATTTAGTTACGAAAAACACATAAGGGGGATTTGAGAAGTAAAAATCAACTAGTGGCCATACCTTAGATAAGGCACTATATGCATAAGGAGCAATCAAATTTTAAAATTATTATCAAAGGAATTATATTTGAAACACATAAAATAGAAAATTATACCATAAAGTATAGGCATGAAAGTTATGGGTTCACCAAAGTGTAGGGAAAAAATAATACCTCATAATGATGTAAGGTCTAAATAACAATAAAATCAACAATGAAATTCATACTTAAATTTTTAAGGAGCAAATAATGAAATAACTAATGATAGATAAATATAATTAATAATTGAAACTAAGAGGGATTTAGGTTTGTATACTTGAAAATTGATGCAAAGTTACTTTTCATTGTTGCAGTGATTTATACCTAAAATATGGACGTGGATTAGAGACTAGAGGTTGGAGATGTATGAGATTGAGTTTTTGAGGGCCTAGGATAGGATTCCACCCATGATCAAGTCCACTTGGTGTGATTCTATTTTGGGTTGCACAATTCCCTCTATGCTACATAATTGAAATTTAATACTTATAAAATATGTTTGCCTTTTGATATATATGTAAGCAAAATAGTGTGGTGCTAAGAAGCATTGTTGGCAACCTATTACATGAGTGGAATTATGGATCTTCCTTCAACTATATTTACGCCCCTAGGTTGAGCTGACAATAGTGAAAAATATAAGGGATGACAATGGATGTCAATGTAAATGGTGGAAATGAATGCAAAAGAGCCAATCACTAAAAGATAATGTCTAATGCAAGCAAATGTGTGATTGTGACCAACATATTCCTTTTGTTGTGAGATTTGATTATGAAGTTAACAATGAATGTGATTTGATTATTGTTTGTGTCGGGAGTTAGTAAATGATATGCGATTTATTCTTGTGAGAGGCTCTTGCGATTATATGCGATGATCTTTTGACACATGTTATGTATTTGATTTAGTAAAAGTGTTTGAAGATGATTTCTTTATCTACTAGACCCACAACTTAAACCTTTTGACACCCATGTTAATGGGTAATGGTCACATCCCATAATTGTTAGCCTCTGAAAATGAGAATTAAATATAAGAAATTATGAACATAATCACACTCACAATCTTCTCCAAGGGTTTGACTCACATGTACGATATAATCCAAGATAAAAAAAACTACTAGAAAACAAATCAAATACACAATAGAATGTTAAATTTAAATTTGAGATTAATGAACATTAAAAGCATAAAGTTTTCACAATCCATGATAATCAAGTGAGTTGTTTTTGGATTAAACTATGCCAAATTTTTGAATCAACATTTTGGATCATACTCCATGATCCATCATCAAGATGAAAAACGAGAGAGAGAGAGAGAGAGAGAGAGAGAGGGGGAGGGGGGGAGAAGGAGGTAGCCCTTCACCTTTTTATACTTCCAAGTTTGCTACCTTATTCTTTCTCTCTCTCTCTTTTGCTTGTTTTTCATCCTGATGATGGATCATAGAATATGATCTGAAACGTTGATTCAAAAATTTGACACAATTTATTCTAGAAACAACTCACTTGATTAACGAACATACCAAAAAAATAATTATTAACTAGAACTATGTATGAAAGACATCTTTTTTTTTATAAAATATGAAAGTGAAAAAATGAAATAGACACTTTTGCTTATATAATATTATTTTAACGTTTAATTAATAAATTTTTCAAAATAAAATAGGAAAGTAAAAAAAAAAAAAAAAACCCTTTAGAAAAACCATATTTTACTTACCTTGCCTTAGAACTGAGATTTGAGATATATACATCAACCCATAAGAGCTCATCATAAATTCCTCATCAAAGCAATTAAAAATCACCAAGTTTTCGAGTTTTTATTATTGGCCGATAGCTATATTTTGAAGCAGCTTTCACCCGGAAAGGTGTCTAATGCCGGAAAAACAACATTCAGGCAGATAAAACGTTTCTCGTCTCACTCCTGAAAACAAATTTTAACTCGACCTCAATAATCTAGTAGCTCTAAAACCCCGATATTTTTAAGTTTTACTTTTCGCTTATTGTGAATGGATTGAAGCAGCAGCTGCAGGGAGAGTGCTTCTGGTTCGTCTCATTTAAAAAAAACACATGTGCTTTGGTGGGGTTTCGTAATATTTTTCCTGCAAACTCTGCCCATTTTTTCTATCGGTATCGTTGACAGCACGACACAATTTGTGCAGAATCTTGAGGTAAGTCACTTGCCATGGTTTCAGTGATATTTTTTTTTGGAATCTGTACGCGGCCGGATCATTTTTGTTGTGTTTTTATTTCATTCGGAAACAATTCTGTTGTTATTTGTTAAATAAATGGTATTGGTTCCGTGGTTTTATCTATGGCTGTTTTCATATATGATATTATTGTAATACCTAGAGTTAGATCCCTATTTGTTTTTTCAGGTAGAGATATTTTGAACTTTGAAATGAATTTTACGTTTGTTTGGTGGTTTTATTTTTTTTTGTTTATTTTGTTGTCCTTGTTATTGAGGTTATTTTTGTGACAATTTTTCTGACAGAAATATTTAGTTAGTATTGAATGGATACCAGCTACTGCTGATGCTGTAAATGCAATGGTTGCCAGAGCTAATTTCACATAGATCGAATAGTAGAGATCAGACCATTTTCACATGTTAAACTTATCACAAACCTATTTCTTCACAGTTTTGTGCCATTATATTGGTTCTTGTACTTTAAAGACCAAACATCACAAGGCAAGGGATTGGTGTGACACAAAATGATTAAATTTTTTAAAGATTGTGTTGAATAAGTGATTAACAGCTTGGTTTTCCAGATGGGCGTATCCTGTCACATGGTTGGTCGCATGGTTAAGACTTGATGGAACAATTAGGTATCAATATGCATTTGATATGATTACTTTCTTTTCTGTGATAAAATATTCGATGTTCGATGTATTAACAAAGGAGACGAAGGCTCCTTAAATAGGAAATTACAAGACGATGTTTCTAAATGAAACGATCGTAAACAACAGATAAAAATAGAAACTATCTAACCTAACTAAGGACGACTAAGATGACCATAATATTATTTAATATATTTAATACCCTCTCTTAATGGTCATCGTGCTAACTACCCACAGAAACAAAGAATGTTCTGCCACAAAAGACAAGAGTCTGCCACTGACTCTACCACTTGAGATGAGTCTGCCACCAACCCTCTCAGAAACTGCAAAACTTCTGGAATAACCAAAAATCATCACAAAACGTCGAACCTGATGTTGGGTAACAAAGCTGTCCCTCCTTGAAATCAGAGACACCGAAAAACAACTGCCACGATTTTGAAGAAAAATCGGCAAACCCTTCAAACTTTTGCAGATGAGCACTACGCCTTAGAACAAACTGCAAGAAACCACAATTTTTTAGGACAAAATCGCAAAACCTTGAAACTGAAGTTTACAAAGTATCATTTTTTTTCTTCGGAAAAAAGGGTAAAAACCCTCAAATGAATCCCACGCATCTTTGCGAGTTACAGAAGCCCATACAAAACATCGTTTTTAAGGAAAAACGGTAAAACCATTCTAGAATTTTTTTCAGGAAAAATATTAAAAACCATCCCATGATTTTTCCAGGCAAAAAATCAGAAAACCCAAAATAATTTTTTAAGGTCAAAAATTATAAAACCGAGAATAATTTTGTAAGGAGAAAATTTTAAACCCCACCACAATTTTTTTCTTGGAAAAATATTAAAACCCAACAAATAATTTTTTATGGGACAAAATTATAAACCCACAATTTTTTTTTTTAAGGATAAAAAATTATTAAAAAACCCATCACAACAGAAAATCACGCAGCACCAAAAACCCTAGCCGCCAAAAGATAGGTCTCGTTTTTTTCTTGTAGAAAAATTCTTCACAAAAAACGCATCCAATAGAACCAGAAGTCACGCGGCTAGAGAAATGAGAAAAACGCGCCCAGAAGAATAGTCGAAACGTGACTAGGGATACAACGAAAAATTGCGCTAGGAGACAAACGCCCATAGAGTTTCAAGAAATTGTGGTCGCGTAGGGAGGAGCATAGGAAAATGACGCCAAAAATCACCAACCACGAATGCTTTTTTTTTTTTTTTTCAAAAACGTATTTCACAAAAATCATGGCTTATAGAACAGCTAGATTGAAAGAACACGCGCGCTTTTATCGCGCCCAAAAACAACAAAATAAACACACCCAGAAACGTGCTCTAGAAATGCGCAAAAGCAACTTGGAAACCTTTGCGTTTCTCTAGCAAAAACCACAAGAAGAAGATTGCTCAAGAGGAAGGTCACGAATCAGCAGAAGGTGGTCGCGTGACTTTCAACAAAAAATGCAAATCCGCCTTCGCCCACAACAGGATTCTCACGACGCCAAGAAAACGCGATTTACAGCCACAAAAACCCCACGAAGTCGGCACTAAAAAGATTCGTGATTTCTTCTTGAAGAAAAACGGTGCCCCCAAAAAATCATGTTTGAATCTCTACATTAAAAAAAACCTTCGAAAATTCTGCTAGAAAAATTCCACATGAACAAAACCCTTCGATTTTTCTTCTCTTAAAAAGACTTTGATTTTCAAAAAAATTAAATTTTTTTTTTTTGAAAACCCTCCCAAAATCTTGAGCCATCCCGTGAGGGAGACTCAGACCCGCTCCGATACCATGATAAAAATATTTGATGTTCGATGTATTAATAAAGGAGACAAAGGCTCCTTAAATAGGAAATTACAAGACGATGTTTCTAAATGAAACGATTGTAAACAACAAATGAAAATAGAAACTATCTAACCTAACTAAGGACGACTAAGATGACCATTATATTATTCAATATTCTGAAGCTATGTGTCTATGTTACTTCAACAAACACAAGGGGGCTACATTTGAGAGATCATCTTTCCATAGACAAATAGAGCTAGCATCTTTGCTTTTGCATCAATTTGGAATGATTCAACAACCTTTTAGAAGCAATTCTAAACATGATTGTGTCTAGCAGGTCTATCCTTAAAGTATTGGGTTTTTGTAACTGGAAAGAAGAGTTCTCTTTGTAAAAATTTGATTCAAATCTTTTGTATGCTAAATATTGCACAACTTAGCATTTGTCTCTTTTGGTCTCCAATCATCCAAATTTCTTCTCCTAGTGTTGTTTTCCATTGCAAGGCAGACAAAGAGTCCCCTATAATCTGCTTTTTATGCACCCCTAAAAGGTTTTAGCTCTTTTCATTGCAGAAGAGTGCACAACATTATTTCTTCTTAATGTCATTTAACACAAGTAATATCTATGAGCCTTAGCTTCTTCGGTCTTATCTTGACTGATGAGCTCTAATGGAGAAGTAATCAACTCAATACTTTTCACTTAAAGCATTTTTACTTTCTAGTATTCTATACTTTGGCATCTATGCAACCATTAACCATCAAGTCTTGGGCCCATGCTCATTAGGCCCATGCTCATTAGTCAGTTGATTAAAAATATGAACTCGTGTCCATACTTGTCGTATAGAACATTAGTTGCATTAAAGAAGAACCATTCCTATTAGTCCATCTTTAGTCACTCCAAATAGGCCCCAACAACTCTATTTATATTTCAGAGAAGCACTTTGGAGGAGTAACCTTGCAAGCTCTAGGTAAATTAGCTTAGCAACTCCTATATATCTTTGGGCATGATGTATTGTCCTCAAATTTCAAAGTATTTTTCTTTTTATCTCAAAAACTTGGAAAAGAACCATGCTCTTATAAGTGCTTCCATTCTAGTTTGGTGTGCTTGTCTAGTTGTCCTCTAGGTGTGGAAATTCGCCAAGTCTAATGAGAACAATTAAATCATTGCACTTGGAGAGCTTATGAAGGCAATATAGTACCTTGAGCAGAATTTTGTTTTCAATGGCATCAATATACCACTATCATAGATTGCAAAACATAGGGCCCCAATAGTGGGCAAGAGGTTGTTCTATTGGCCAACCTTTGGTAGCCATCACAAAGTGTAAGTTAGTGGGCATTGGTTGAGAGATGGCTCCTATATTTACATTTTCAAAATTACGATAAACCACAATACAATGATCAAGTAGATGGTGTTTCTACAGTGCGATTAGTTTACCAATTCTGCTTGTATATATAGAAACCCATAGCCCTCCAATCCAAACTATGTCAAACATTATAGCTTGTTAGATCTTGCCTTCTCTTAACAAATCTCAAATTACTCCACAAAGTCCATGGTCATCAATCATGTAGCAATAGCAACTGCCTCAATGCAAGGCTCAAAATCCATTGTGATTACTCTCCACAAAACCCTTTTGCAATCTTACTTTATTCCAAAGAATACATGATTTAAAATTAAGATTACATGGAAAAACTCTCAAAACACTTGGGTTTGCACCCCAATATTGCAACAATAACATTGAATATTCAAAACAGTTTTTTTTTTAATTGTGTTGGGGGTTAAAAACTACTTGTAAATAATGTGAAGATTTGAATTTAGCACATTGCCTTCCTAGTTGCAAAACCAGATTTATGCTCTATATGACAAATTGTCTACTTAATAAGAGGAAAATAAAGCCGCCTTATTGAAGGGCCCATAGTCACTCCTCATTAGTCTTTGCATTTTCCTTACTCTGCAAAATAAATTGTTTGCATAAAATTTCTTTGGTATGAATTGCTCATAACTTAAAGAGCTTACTTTGTGGAAAGAAGTTAAATAATATACAATTAGTGTAGATATCTTAAATACATTTATATGCAACTGAATTGCATTTCAAAACTGCAATTAATAGAAAATAAAATAAAATATTTGGAGTTGTGATTGCTTAGATGTAATATACACCCTATTTTCTTTTGTTTTTTCTCAAAAACCATATAAAGCGACAACCAACTGAAACTTAGCCAAATAACCACATTCACTAACCAAACTGCTGTTTCAAGGGTTCTCAATGATAAATACAACAGTCATAACAATTTAGAGCAAAAATATTGAATACCCAGATGAGCAAATCAATTATACTTCATCAAACATTAAAATGCATGTGCTGCAATACATTTTTCAGTCTGATATAATTTATCACAGCGAGTTTATGGGCTGTTTTACACTCAGACTTTTATGAACAACAGATATACAAATAGGAATGACATTAAAAAAACTCCCAAACATTGCATTACATAAACTAATACATTTTTAAACATACCAGAAGCTGGACCTCAGAAATCCAAAACAGTGAATAGAGGTCTTGAAAATGGCTTCACAACACCTCAAATCTGTACTTCTCCACCCAGAACTTAATGCCAAAGAGTTTAACAACCCTTAGTGCCTCAAAACCAACAAATAGTCCCTCCAAACCCTAGGCGCTTGGACCCACAAACTCCCATGCCTAATGTTAGTGTAGGTTTTTTATTTTCCTTATGTTAGGGGTATGTCTTTTTCCCTACACATATTATTTAAGCTTGCTTAGGTTTATTAGGTGTGGTTAATATGAGGACATGTGGCAAAATGCATCAGCTACATGTGTCACTCTCTCCCACACATGGGTACTTGAGTAACACATCCTCTTTTGGTTTGTTGTGCCACCTTTCATGACCACTATTCTTTTTTGACCTAGGTAGGTCATGGGGTAGTTGGATTTCTCACCCTCTTTTGGCTTTGTATACCACCTCCTTTTTGTCTTCACCTAAGGAGGTTATGCCACATGTTTTGTCATTTACCAAATAGGTAAAAACCTCCCACCTTTTATTGTTAGTAGGAGTTAATGCACCTCTTGGATGTGTTTGCCCTTATTTTTCTATATATTGAGCACTCTCCTCTCACCTTCACTAGTTTGACTAGTTCGGTGATCACTCAGTGAGAGTATTGAGAGTATTCTGCAATTTCTCTTGCCTTGTCTCTATTTTTCTCTCATTTCAGATTTCTCTTCATTCTGTTATTTTGATTTTCAATCATCTGCCGAGTGGAGTTGCATGTGATCTACGACTGACATCAGATCCTGGCTTGGTTCTTGCTTCTCGCAGAATCTAACACCTAAGTCTGAGTTGTACGACCAACAAAAAGGAACGAACAACCAACAAATGAGGGTGGAAATCTGCAATTGGTTGCTACTCTAATCTTCTATTAATCCTCTCACTAATTTGCCCATAATATCCTTTTCAAATCAGGCACTGTAATAGAAAAATCTTAAGCAAATAAGCTCTTGCTTAGTTCCTGTGTAGAACCACTTGCAAATCTCTTTTCTGTGCAATTTGTAACTTTGAATGAGCCACATCGAATTAATCTTCTTCAAGAGGGTTTTCATCCTCAAGAAGGCTGAGATGAACTGAGTTCAATCTCCCAAACCACAAGGGTCTCATCAAAGAGTGTAATAATCTGCATCATCCCTAAATGAGCTCTCAATCCCCCATTTTATATGCTTTTTAGGGAACTTTCGAGGAATTCCCTTTTAAAAACAATATATTAATTTATTAAGCCTTTTAACTCCAAAAAGTGATTTATTTTACTTTTAAAACATTTTTGGCACTGTAAGTCATTTTTAAACGTCCCATCATTTAAATCTTTTCACTCTTTCCAACAAGCTATAATATTGAGGTGCCCAATTAAATATTTTAATTAAAATGACAACCTTAGTAAAATAATTAAATATAGCTCAATATTACACCGAATTAGTGGGAATGGCCAAAATGCATCAAAACCAAAAACTGACTGCATAGGAGAGATCTCGATGATGAAAGATGATAAATGGACTCGATTGGTTGACTTACTAAAAATAGACACTCCCTCCAAAAATTTTGGAGACCACATCGGGAGCCAAAAATGAAAAATCATATCTGAAAGTGGCATATGAATCCTCCAGACCACCTAAGCTCACAAAAAACATCAAATAACTCCTCAAATAATGCTGACACACACCTAGAAGGTCAACACCAACTACAATGCAAGAGAATCTGAAAATGGGGACATTGCAGTATGCCCTCCCCAAAGATTGCTTGTCCTTAAGCAATGCCAATACAACTCCACAATCATTAAACTGATCCAATCTGAAACCAAAAAAGATCTCAGGGTCCCAAGTCAATCTTAGAATAGAACCATCATGCTGATGTTGCACCACTCTAATAAAAACTGTAAAATCATCATGCCACAACACTCTCCTCTCTTTGAACCTAGGAAGGTAATCATTATCAAATCCCAAGTTGAGACATTGGTAAGGGCCAAAACCTATACCATGAAACATTTCTTGCTGAAGCATCCTAGTAAGGTCCATAACTGCAATCCTTGTACCTAACATGATCTTGGGCAATTGGAAGAAATATCTGCTCAACTCAAAACCGTACTCTTCAATATACCTCCTCAAGGTGCCATGCAAAGTCATAACTGCAGATGCAAACTCCTCCAATCTTCTTGCAAAAAGGAAAGCAATCCTTTGCAAGAGTTAAATAAACTCACCAACATTACACCATATGGATCTAACATGTCTCCTTTGTGCTAATCTGATACAACTATGAAGACTAGCAAAAACACTTATCATTCCAACTCCAAAGGTCACCGAATGATGAACCAAAGCATGTAGAAGTTCGCTGTCCTGAACCCACACCAAGAGTAAATTATCAAATTTTACATCACAAATCTTCATAAGATGAACTCCCCAAGTTAAGAAGGTCTGAAGGAAACAATAATGTCTGCTGTTCAAAACTGAAACTAGTGGAGTACAATCTGATTTTAGTGCTCTACACAAAGGACAACAATAACACCAATGAATTTCCCAAGTATAAACATACGTGAAAAACATTGTGTTGCACCAAAATAACTCAGAAGTGGCTGGGAAACACCTCCAAGCAATCTCCAACTGAAATCTATTACTTCCTTGACAAAGAAGAAAGTGCCAATCCCCTTGAATGAGAGCAAACCAAAAAGTGAAGTGACTGCCCTGCGACCCAAAAACAAGCTCAACATGGAAATTCAATATAGCCTATCGGCTATTAAATTTATTTAAGTCGATATTAATGTGAAGAGGCGCTTCACTTGCAAACATAAACAAAAGATTAATTATTGTTAATAATTACTTGTGGCCGACTTTGTTTGTTCGCCACCCTTGGAGACATATCGGTTCATATTGAAGGCCAACATTATGCCTTGAAGAGGCATGATCTTTCTCTCTCCCGTGTATTTATATGAGTTGTTGATTGTTCATTCTATCATCCATTACATTCATTCATAGAGAAGTGCGAATTGGTTCAAGAGCAGATCGAAGTTCTTCAAGGAGGTTGAATTCGATATCTAGAAAGAGAAAGATAATAATCTGTTATTGCATCAAGTTGTGGTAACCAGCCTCATTGTAAAGATCATTGTTGTTTGATATTCAATATATAAGTGATATATTGTTGCTGGGTTTTTCTCCCTCAAGTTGGAGGGTTTTCCTAGGGTATATGTTGTGTCTACTTGTTTGAATTTAAAATTAGAATCTGTTTTTCATATCTGATCATAAAACTAACATGGTATTAGAGCGGGTTTAGAAAGATCGTGATCAGATTTCTATAAGCAGCGTTATCTTTCACTCTTGCTCTCATTTTCTTGTGTCTATCTTATCTTCAAAATGGTGAACGGGCTCAAGATTGAAGATAGACTTGAAGGTGCTTCCAACTTCACCTCTTGGAAGTTTAGAGTATTGCTTGCATTGGAAAAAAATGAGATTGCTGAGTTCGTGGAGAACAAAGTTCCCGAACCTTCAGATGAAATGAGAAGTCCCAATGCAAGAAGAATGGCACTAAGGCAAATAAGATTTTGGTTGATTCTATGAAAGACCACCTTGTGCCGATTATCTCCAAGTTGAAGACAGCAAGAGAAATGTTCAAGACCTTGGAGGAAATGTACGAGATCAATAATACAAGCAGAGCTCTTGCATTGAGGCAACGACTTCATCATATCAAGATGACGAAAGGAGATTCTGTCATCTCATTCTTCATGAAGATCACTGAATTGAGAGATCAGCTTTCCACCATTGGGCATATGGTTGATGATAAGGATTTGGTTCTGTTGGCGCTTAATGGACTTCCTCAATCATGGGAGCCATTTATCCAAGGCATCAATGGGAGATCAAAACTACCTAAGTTTGATCGCTTGAGGGCAGATTGCATTCAAGAAGAATCGAGATTAGCAGTGAGAGGCAATGGGCAAAGTTCTAACAATTAAGAGATTCATGTACTTGCCACTCAATCTTCTAAGAAGAAAGGAAGAGAAGGGAAGAAAGGCAACTTCAAGAGGTACCTTATCTCTATTTTAGCCTTGGAAGATAAGGGATATCAAGTTGCATTCTTTGAAGGAAAAGTTCTTGCATGGCCAAAGAACTCTAGCATCAAGTCAGCTCAAGTGATTGGTGTTCGGCAAGAATGTCTCTACAGACTTTGCACTTGTCCACTACAAGCTTTGTTGCATAATTCATCAAGTTCGTGTGAGCTTTGGCATAGAAGACTTGCTCACCTTCACTTTAAAGCACTTTCAACCATGGAGAAGATGGTCATTGGCATTCCTAAACTCTGCTAGGAGCATGAAGGTACTTGCCAAGGATACGCTTTGGGTAAGAATACTAAAGGAATTTTTCATAGTAGTGAAAGTAGATCCAAATGCATTCTAATTTGTGTGGTCCAATGTCTGTTGCTTCTTTGAGTGGTTTCTTGTATTATGTAATTTTCATTGATGACTACTCTAGAAAGACTTGGATTTATTTCTTAAAGACTAAAGAATCTGAGGAAGTACTTGAGAAATTCAAGGAATTTAAAGTTCAAGTAGAGAACTTGTTCGGGAAGAGGATCAAAGTTTTGAGATCTGACAACAGAGGAGAATACATCTCTGGAAGCTTTCGTAACTTTTGTGTTGAGGCGGGAATTAAGAGGGTGTTTTGTGTCCCCTACAATCCACAGCAAAACGGTGTAGCAGAAAGGAAGAACATATCCATAGTAGAAGCAGCTAGAGCCATGATCCATGATCAAAATCTGCAAACCTTCCTTTGGGCTGGGCATCTAGGACAGCTGTGTATGTTCAGAATCGGTGCCCTCATTGTATCTTGGAGAACATGACTCTTGAAAAAGCTTTCACAGGTGTGAAGCCTGAAGTCAGCCATTTGAGAATCTTTGGTTGTCCTATGTATGTTCATGTGCCTAAAGATAAAAGGACTAAGTTGTAACCATCTGGCAAGAAGGGAATATTTGTGGGCTACAGTGAGTCTTCAAAAGCCTACAAGATTTACATTCTAGGTTAGAAACTGATAGAGATCAGCAGGGATGATGCATTCAAGAGATCTAAAGGCTCTCTCATGGAGATAGATAATGAAGACCATGAGACTCCTCAGGACATGGAAGTTGACCATACACCTGAGATTCAGAGGGAGTCTCTTGAGCAAGAAGAAGATAGTGACCCAGTTGAGCCTTTGGAACCTACTGATGGGCCTACAAATATTGTTAGTGGTTGAAAGAGACCTCTATGGGCTAGGCATACAATGCAGAAGGCAAAAAAGTTTGCAGCCCCTAGAGGAACATTCAGAGAAAGCAAAAGACCTCAGAAGTTTTCAAGCTATGTTGCATTGATGAGTCTAATGATTGAATTTGAGCCTTCCAGTGTTGAGGAAGCTTCAAGTCAGCAAGTATGGAGAGATGCTATGACCAAAGAGTATCAATCTATCCTCAAGAACGGTTTTTGGGATATAGTACCTAGACTAGAAGGAAAATCTATTGTATCTTCTAAGTGGCTATTCAAGATCAAGCATGAGGCTGATGGAAGCATTGAGAAGTACAAGGTTAGATTTGTGGCTAGGGGGTTCTCTCAGGAAGAGGGAATAGACTATGAGGAAACATTTGCTCCAGTTGCTCGTTATACCTTCGTTATACCTCCATCAGGACTATCATTGCTATTGCAGCGGCTAAAGGATGCAAGTTACACCAGATGGACGTGAAGACAACATTTCTAAATGGTGTAATTGAAGAAGAGGTATACATTTAGCAACCCGATGGATTTGAGGTTCATGAGAAGGAGTCTCATGTTTGCAGATTGAAGAAGGCTTTGTATGGCCTTAAGCAGGCTCCTCGTGCTTGGTATGAGAGGATTGATCGATACCTGCTGAGCTTGGGCTTCTCTTAGAATGATGCTGATTCAAACCTGTACTTCAAGGTAATTGATGGCGAAGCATTGATCTTGGTCCTTATGTTAATGATCTATTTCTTACCGGAGAAGAACACCTCATTATCAAATGCAAGAAGGAGTTGGCTTTTGAATTTGAAATGAAGGATCTTAAGTACATGCATTACTTCCTTGGTCTAGAAGTATGGCAGAGTCCTAATGAGATCATTCTGAGTCAAGGGAAGTATACAATAGACATCTTGGAGAGATTTGGTATGATAGATTGCAAATCCATGTCTACACCTATGGAAACTAATTTTAAGAAGCTTAAGGAGGCTGCAGCTAGTTCAGATCTGGTCGATCCTACTATGTACAGGAAGTTGATTGGATCGTTGATGTATCTAGTCAATACTAGACCAGATATTGGCTATGCAGTGAGTGCACTTAGTCAGTTCATGTGTGAACCAAGGCAAATACATCTAGTTGCAGCGAAGCATATCCTGAGATATTCTTTTGGTGTAGACTTGAAGCTGCATGGATATTCTGAATCTGATTGGGTAGGTTGTGTTGCTAATCGAAAGAGCACCTCTAGATGTTGTTTTAGTTTGGGGTCTATGATGATCTCCTGGTGTAGCAGGAAGCAGTATTCAATGGCACCGAGCACCGCAAAGGGCGAGTATATTGCAGCTTGTGTGGTAGCTCGAGAAGCAATGATGAGCAGATGACCGACTTTCTCACCAAGCCTCTCTCCAGAGTAAAGTTTGTGTACTTTCAAGACAAGCTTGGAATTGTGGAGAATGAAGCCCTAGCTGAGAGGGAGACTCAACTTTAGTGATCTTCTGTGATTTGCTCTAATGCATTTTTTCTTTGTGAGAGAAATTTGAGGTGAAAGCCCTTGTTTCTATCCTCTGGGAGTAGCCATGGTAGATGTCATGTTGAGTGACTCCATGACAACATCACGTGAAAGAGTCCGTGATGATTTTCTTGTACTTGTGTTTATTCACCCTCTGGGAGTAGCCATGGTGGATGTCATGATGAGATGACGACATCACGTTGAGTGATTCTATGATGGGTACTTGTGCACATATGCTTTACCATACATGGGAGTAGCCATGATGGTTGATATCACGTTGAGTGACTCCATGATGAGCTCCTTTCACATTTGGGTGTAGCCATTGTGAATGTCATTTCATGACATTGGTTAGTTGGAAGTATTCCTCCCTAGCTGAGAGGGAGTGTTGATGTTAGAACAGCTTCGAGTCTCATCCTTCCGGCCACAACTTTGAAGGAATAAATTTAGTATAGCCTATCGTTTATTAAATTTATTTAAGTCAATATTAATGTGAAGAGGCGCTTCACTTGCAAACATAAACAAAAGATTAGTTATTGTTAATAATTACTTGTGGCCGACTTTGTTTGTTCGCCACCCTTGGAGACATATCGGTTCATATTGAAGGCTGACATTATGCCTTGAAGAGGCGTGATCTTTCTCTCTCTCGTGTATTTATATGAGTTGTTGATTGTTCATTCTATCATCCATTACATTCATTCATTCACAAGTGCGAGTTCATAGAGAAGTGTGAATTGGTTCAAGAGCAGATCAAAGTTCTTCAAGGAGGCTGAATTCGATATCTAGAAAGAGCAAGATAATAGTCTGTTATTGCATCAAGTTGTTGTGCTGCTGTTTGGCCTTGTAACCGGCCTCATTGTAAAGATCGTTGTTGTTTGATATTCAATATATAAGTGATATATTGTTGCTGGGTTTTACTCCCTCAAGTTGGAGGGTTTTCCCAGGGTATATGTTGTGTCTACTTGTTTGAATTTAAAATTAAATCTGCTTTTCATATCTGATCATAAAACTAACACAGAGTAACCATTCATTCATTACCCCAATACTTACTTAAAATCTCTCTTGAATCCATTTGTAGATAAGCAAATGGAAACACCAAATGACTGGTAAAGAAAGGAACAACATTGTTAATTTTGAAATTTTCATCCATATACCTCCAGAGGTTCTCCCTTCCATTCCCAATTAACTTCATCAATCCTTGTTGAGGATCCCAAGCATGGGTACCCAACCAAGAATGATCTCCAACATGCCTAGAAAGGTGCACAACATAACTCCAAGTGCCATCCAAATCAACATGCACATCATGGAAATTTGTGACTTTTTTAGTAATCCCTTGTAGCCCATCCATGAAAGCACCAACAATTGAAATGTGAGGAGCGATTGTTGTCATCAAAACCATCCCAAAAGAAAGATTGGTATAATATATAACATCACTCATTCCAAAGGATGGATTGTCAAACATGTAGATGTCATGTTTAAATCCTTCTTTCTCCAAAGCTACGTAAGTAAAAAGATTTAAACCACCTTTCCTTGCTGTTGTTCTGAAATTTCCAGCAAGTTCTAGAACATTGTTTGGAAACTTTTAAAAATCTGAAATGTTAAAGTCTCCATGAATCAATACATCCCATGAAGATACCGCATCTCCTAGTGTCATGACACTCCCTTTGCAATCTTCATTTGTCTCCTCCTTTGCACATTTCATATCCGGTGGTCTCCTAGGAGGGTAACCAATCATCTCATAATGTGAACTTAAATCAAAACCAAGCTGAAAACCACACTCAAACTCAAGTTCTCAACCTTCTCCTGAGTTCCATACCTTGCTATTTTCACCACGTGCAATGCTACAATCAGGAGTAGTCCCATCATCCAACTTGAAGAGTGGATTATCAAATGCCAAATTAGCACTCATCTCGTAAAGAGGATTACTCATCGATTGAAAATCATCATAATCCACATGCTCCACCCACACATCTTGCTGATCCAAACTCCCATTTTCAGAATTTTTGGAACAATGTACAAGATTGAACTCCTCCTAAATGTGATCAAGCTCCTTCATTACTTGTTCGATCTTCATGGCCCTTTCTCTGTTCTCCCACTCTTTGAATTGTTTGGCCTCATAGAGTTGTTCATTTGTTTCAAGAAGTGCCTCTTGGATACTTTTCAGAGCAAGCTTCGTGGAATCAAGCTCAATGGTGAGCTCAGTAACCTTTCCCCTTAACTGCTTAGTCATAGACAAGGTCTCATTTGTAAGCTTGGTGGCAACATCTCTATCATGCATCGTGTGTAAGAAAACTGATTTTATTCCCTCCATAATGCTTTTTAATATTTTATCATGTGCAAATCAACAAGGGAAACATTTTGCTCATATTGGTCTCTTGGTGTCATGAAATTTTTTTCAACTAGGCTTCTAATGTCATCCAATCTAGTTAATGCATTTCATTTTCCATAGACACCAAAAACTAATTTTTCCAATCTTGTTTAGGCAAGGATAGTGAACTGCTGTTATGTTCCTTACCAAAATCAGAACTTCCAAACCTGTCGTCAAAGTCTCCTAGGCTGTCACAAATCACTTGTGCCTCTTCCTTATCATCCTCAATAGTGAACTATGGACCCAAAACAACAAGTTTACTAGGTCTCTGTTCGAGATCAGCTACATGTAATGTGAATTCAGATTTGTTTTCAAGATCAAAAACAACACCATCAATGCCACCCTCCATGCATAACTGTGGAGATGAAGTTAGAACAGCACTACAGTCAAAAGGAAATTCATTCCAAACAGGATCCTCGTCTTACTTAGGTGCCAACACACCTGGATCCCAAGTGCTAAAAGGCTGATTGCTCTGTTCAGAAAAAATGTGTTCCTCATGAATGGTTGCCTTTGTGAATAAATAACTCTCCAACTCCCTAGTATTGGCATCATCATAGCCATTCCTCTCCATAGGCTTGGTTTGAAAGTCAAACCAAAAACCACCTATGTCATCATCACTGAAATAAGATATGGTATCAGCATTTTTAGCTGGTAAAAGGACATCATCATATCTGCTCTCAATATGCCCATCATCTGAAGGTATATTAATGATCTCAACTATCCCAACATTCACACTAGTGTTATCATCTTCATCGAATAGCTCTAAATGTGTATTCAAGGCTGTTGTTATGTCATTTTCGTTGCACACATCCTCATCTTTAGTAGCTATATTAGTCTCCTCAATAACCATGAAAGGTTTCAGCTTTTCACATTGTTTGAATACACTGCCAACCAAGAATAAAGCAGCTAAAGAAAGTTGTTCTTGCCTCAAAACAGCCAACAACAAAGACAAGGTTCTGGGAAATAGTATCATATCCATCAATGATTAGGACCATAATGGTTTGCATGTAAGAAAACACAACTTTTCGATGATCCTTATTGACAGATGCTATGAAATTATGAAACATATGAAGAATAAGATCATCACATTCTAAATCCAACAAAAGATAACAAGATCTGGTTTTTGCCATCACTTCTAACATCTTAATCTCCCTGCCAAAGGAAGGGCCTTCGTCATCATGTAAACCATGAAAGCTCTCAACAATCAGCTGCAGAATCTCCTTCATTATGTAATCTTCGTAGGGAACCTCAAGAGCTATAATCCTTGTGATCTCACTAAGATAACTGTTGACTGCAAGTCCCACATCTTTATCATGATGTCTCATAAGCATTAGCTTAACTAGAGAATGCATCGATGGAGTCATAGCTAATTGCAACAACTGAGAAGGTGACTGATCAACCATGTATAAACAAATTTCTTCTTCCTCCAAAGTGCTGAGAAGAACCTTTTTTGATTGAGGTAGGTGTTCAAGTTTCTTACCTGCATTGTAAAGCTTTTCACACAAAATTTCTTCACTAAGTTTGGCCATAATTCAAAATCTGATAGGCCGTCACCAAACACTACATGCAATAGCTGAAAATTTGCAATAAAAGTTCAAATGCCAACAGGCTGGCAGAAAAACCAGCTCTAATACCACTGTAATATACACCCTATTTTTTTTTTGTTTTTTCTGAAAACCAATATGAAGCTACAGCCAACTGAAACTTAGCCAAATAACCACATTCACTAACCAAATTGCTGTTTCAAGGGTTCTTAGCGATAAGTACAACTGTCATAACAATTTAGAGTAAGAATATTGAATACTCAAATGAGCAAATCAATTATACTTCATCAAACATTAAAACCCATGTTCTGCAATACATTTTTCAGTCTTATATAATTTATAACAGCGAATTTATGGCTGTTTTACACTCAGAATTTCATGAACAACAGATATACAAACAGGAATGACATTAAAAAAAGCTCCCAAAGGTTGCATTACATAAACTTATACATTTTTTAAACATACTCGGAAGTTGCACCTCAAAACAGGACTACAAATAAATCTGGAACAGTGAACAAAGGTCTTGAAAATGTCTTCACAATACCTCAAATTTCTACTTCTCCACCCAAAACTTAATGCCAAAGAGTTTAGCAACCCTAGGCACCTCAAAACCAACAAATAGTCCCTTCAAACCCTAGGCGCTTGGACCCACAAACTCCTACGCCTAAGTTTGAGTTGTACGGCCAACAAAAAGGAATGAACAACCAACAAATGAGGGTGAAAATCTGCAATTGGTTGCTGCTCTAATCTGTTGTTAATCCTCTCACTAATTTGCCCATAATATCCTCTTTAAATCTGACATTGTAATAGAGAAATTTTAAGCAATTAAGCTCCTAAGTAGTTTCTGTGTAGAACCACTTGCAAATCTCTTTTCCTCGCAATCTGTAACTCTGAATGAGCCACACTGAATTAACCGGGAGGATCTTTCACTGCCGATATTAATCTTTTCTGAGAGGGTTTTCATCCTCAAGAAGGTTGAGATGAATCAAGATCAATCTCGCAAACCACAAAGGTCTTATCAAAGAGAATGTAATAATTTGCATCATCCCCAAATGAGCTCGCAACCCCCCTTTTTATATGCTTTTTAGGGAACTTTCTAAGAACTCCCTTTTAAAAACAATTTATTAATTTATTAAGCCTTTTAACTCCAAAAAGTGATTTATTTTACTTTTAAAACATTTCCGGCATTGAAAGTCATTTTTAATCGTCCCATCATTTAGATCTTTTTGTTCTCTTTCCAACAAGCTATACTATTGATGTTCCCAGTTAAATATTTTAATTAAAATGACAACCTTAGTAAAATAGTAAAATATAGCTCAATATTACACACAATTAGCGGGAATGGCTAAAATGCATCAAAACTACTGATTGCACAAGAGTGATCTCGATGATGAAAGATGATAAACAGACCCGACCAGGTGACTTACTAAAAATAGATGCTCCCTCCAAGAATCTTGGAGACCATTTGAGCTCACAAGAAACATCAAATAACTCCTCAGATAACGCTGACACACACCTAGAAGGTCAGCACCAACTGCAATGCAAGAGAACCCGGAAATGGGGACATTACAGTAGGAAGAGTAATCTCAGCCCTACTAGTGGTGGGGTACTCAAAATTTGCAATAACTCCAAATAAGTTAATTTGTTTATTTTGTTTGCAAAATAAAAATGTAGATATTGGCATGCACATAAGATTATTGTGTATTCTCCATGGGACGACAAGGCTTAACTCACTTTATTCAATAGATCTTGATATGTAGGTAGGATAGAATATTTTCCTAGAATTTAATCACTTTATTCTATATTTTTTCAAGTCTAGTGCCTGATACATTTGTAACTTAATTTAGAGTTTATTCTTATCCTTGAAAGTCAGTAGTTGAGGGCATTCATAAGAAAATAACTAGGTCCTGTACAAGGTTTATTTTTGAGAAGGAAAAAAGAGGAACTAGGATGGATTGCTATTGAAATTTAGAATAGAAAACAATTGAAGTTGTTAATCTTGATTTGAAGCGGCTATAAGTGTTACTGATTATTTCAAAGCTCTTATTTCTTCCACCACTTATCCAAATTAAGATAATTTCAATGGCTTGCTTGAAGGAGATTTAGTTATAGTACATCAATGAGCTCTAAGTTGTTCAGGTGGTTATGTTTCTTCTTGTGACATTTAAGAAATTTTAGTATGGATTTTAGTTCAACAAAGATTTATGATGTACGTACAACTTTATGATAGTGTGTATTCATATCTAAAGTAAAGGAACTTCTTAAAAACCAAGTGGGAGGATTCAATTCTAAGGAATGTTTTTAATTGGAAACTATGGCTGCCTAAGTGCAAATTGGGTTGGATTCTTAGGTTTCTCAAATGGAAAAGGAAGATGAGATGAAGCATATTGAATCATTGATAGAGCTATTAATTGAAGAGTTAGGGGTACCAAACTGGTGCAGGTCAAGAAAAATTTGAAAAGTAGCAATTTTTAAAAATATGTACATCATTAATATATTTGTAATGGCGAAATTTATATATTTATGTTATTTTTATATAGTTATGTGTTTATTTTAAGGGAATGTTTTGATACATGTATATTTTGATGTATTTTGATAAGTGACCTAATTTTATGCAAATTTGGCCTTAATTTTTTGCCCTTTTGCCCTCTTGTCAACTCTTTTCTTCTATGCACAAATCAAATTGTACTCAAATTGTACTCTCTCACATATCAGCTTACATGTAGTTTTCTATCAACTTAACCATTGCACCCCCTTCAAGTGCAAATGCTAGTTTAAAAACAAAAATAGAATAAAAAGGCCATAACATGAGATAAAAAATGCAATGAGAGATTTAAGTTTTCCCAACCCCCCTATGAGTGCGCCAACAAAATCTTAAAAAATGGAAGAAGAAGAAGATTTAACATCTTTTGCAACTACAAGTGCCACAATTTCTCATGTGGATGGATTTAGAAGCCTTGGCTTGAAACAAAGGTAGGTTTTCTTCTATGCTTGCAGCTATTTTACAATCCTTTGCCATAACCTTTGTAAGATTAAGTAGAAATGGGATCAATAATTTTGTTAAATTTTACATTGTTGATATGTTAGATATATCCATTGGTGTATTGCCAAGTTATGGAGGAAAGCTCTGCTTCCTTTATATCAATCAAAGTTAAAATCTCCTTTCATGGTACCCATTTGTGCTTCACAACTAGGAATCATGATTATGGAATTATCTATATGAAGAGCTCTAGTTCACAATCTATACATATCTTTGTTGGAACGACGGTTGTCGTTGCACCAAAAGATCGACTTGTTAATGCCCAATACAACCGCCAGAGTTAATGAATCTATGGGAGGCGGTTAAGCCATGTCACAAACTTGAGTGCTGTGTTGCACAACACAAGGAGACCAAGGGCGCACACCTTGCAACAATCACCCTAGCACAAGCAAGGGGTTCGAACCTGTGACCCAAGGTCTAATTGTTGGAATGACAGTTGTTGTTGCACCAAAAAATCGACCTATTAATGCTCGATACAATTGCCAGAGTTAATGAATCCACGGGAGGTGGTTAAGCCATGTCACAAACCCAAGTGCTACGTTGCACAACACAAGGAGACCAAGGGCACACACCTTGCAACAATCTTTTCATTGTAGCAAAACCTCAAAATCTTAATTCAACAAACACCTAGTTTCTTATATTTGTTGAGTTCATAGCACAATCAACAATAGGGTAGGGTAGAGCACTTATGCCAGGTACACAGGTGAGAATATAGGGCACTTGCAATTTACAAGGTTGGGGTGAGTTTGTCTACAAATTGGTGTTATCCCCTGGTTGGTGGGATCACTAGCGAGTTACCCACTTGTATTAACCTATTGATAATTAGGGTAAGTAGCAACCAAATACCCCACTTGCTAGAGATCTTATGGGATTGTTGCAATAGAATGTGTGTCAATTCCAATTGAACAACATAGTAACAACATCAACATAGATAATGGATGAAAGTTAAACAACACATGAAAAAATTCTTTGGTCACCGGTATCATTTGCAAGTGACATGCTAGTATCCATATGCTGATCATGTGGGATTGAGTCAATTGAGTGCATTCCACTTGCTAGTAGTGTTACCCCAAGTTTCTGGGACGGGGAAGATAGAACGAGTCCCCAAGTTTTCGATTTTTCAGGCCAAATTTAGGGACGGCGGGGGACGACTATATAAAATATAGAAAAATTTAAAATATATAGGGAAACATTAAATATTCATATGAAAACATGGATAAAGCATGCATATATACATTATAGAAACTTAGCATATAGCATTTTTGTTAAGAATTCATTGCCAATATAGTTTTGTTTTCAATTATGATATGAAAATCAAAATTAAAAGAACATGGTACACTGTTGCCGTCCCCCTGACCGTTTCCGGGATGGGGACGGGGGGGTTTAGACCCGGGGACACGTCCCTGGGTAACACTACTTGCTAGAGATCAGCTAGGATTGTTGCAATAGAATGTGTGCCAAATGTAATTGAATGGCGTAGTAATAGTATCAATATAGATAAAGGATGGAAGTTAAGCACTAGACAAAAATTTATCATATAAAAACAAAATAATAATGGCCTTAGCTTTTAGTAGTTTGAAAAGTTAATAATAGAATGATGACTCTGCATCCAAGATTACAAGAGGACCTTCATGCTCTAGATATATGTAGAGAAAACTAAAGACAATTCATACACCTATTAGACAGATTATAAAACACAAATAATTCTAGAAATGTAAGACAAAATAAATTGTCCAACTACTAGAGATAACCTAGGACTGTGTCAATTGCATGTTTGTTTCTAGTTGCCAGGCATTGAACTTAGATAGGTTAATGTATATGCCATTGAGCCTTGAGCCTCACCAACTCAAAATAAAAAGCCATAGAAGTAGAAATCACAAAAAAATCACAATTAATTGCAAAAATTGCAAATTGATAGGTTTTCTAATTTTTCCCCTAGAAATTGCAATTTTTAAATAAATCATAGTTAATGCTATTTTACTAATTTTTCCCTCCATAATCGCGTAAAAATCATCAAAATTGCATGTAATAATAGTTTTAAACGATTTTTGAACTTCAAATTTTTTTTGACTTCAACCTACAATTCTTTTTGTTTGCTTAAGGTTTTCAATAACAACTACATAGGTTTTTCAATAACAACTACATCATTTAGGAAAAAGAATGATTTTCTAGGTTGATGTTGCCCATATGTAGATACAACTGGTGTTGCTCGTGTAATTGCTAGTTTGGAAATGTTGTGCATTATTTTCAGTCCCATACCTTGATTTGTAGTTGCTACAAATACAATGGATAAGGTAGTTTTATTGTATTAAGCTTGGATTTTCTATTCTTGTAAATTAAATATATAATAATTAATTTTATTATTATATAATTATTAATTTGTTTAATAAATTTGTTATTTATCAAATTTGATCTCATTTATTTTTAATAAAATTACAATATTTAGGTGTAACATAATAAATAATAAATAATATTTTAATATAATGATATAATTTTTAGTTTGTATTTATTCTATTTTAGTATTTTATTTTATATATAAATCCAACCATATTCATATTAGGATCAGAAAAACTTATATCCATAGTGGATACTTATGTATTTGGATCCATGCAATTCTATTAATAAAATAATTCATAGTTACAAAACTTAGAGGACTCACTTAGACTCGGTGAGTCCTAAGGTGGGTAGAGTAAACTTGTGTTATAAGACCTGCAAGGATTCTCCTAGACTTGACAAGTCTTGAGGTGAGCAAGTCAAAACAAGGCTTGAGGACTTGCAACTTGGGTATTGCTGTCACATGAAATCACACCTTGTTGAACATGGGGTTCAACATTCCGATGACGCAATGGAAATGACCTAAAGGTGTGGGACCTTGAAAAATGAGGTGAAATCTTCGAAGAAGACCGACTTCCTATTCTAACCTAAGTGCAGATGTGTTGGTCCAACCCAACACATGGAATCTTACCACTAACCCTATTCTAACAACTCATGGGGAAAAGGGAGAGGAAGAATGCATAAAAGGGAAAGGAGAGGTGATACACCTAGAATAAAAATGTTTCTTCCCGCTTGTGATTGCACAAAACATCAATGAAAATAACAAAAAGACTCACATAGTTCTCTATTTGTCAACTTCCAAGGGCACATATGGAGGTCAAGTTTTAACAAGATGTTGGAAGGAAAGAGAACATTCACAACCAACCCTGCAACATAATCACACAACATATGAGCATGGAAATTGAAACAAACACACTTAGACATTAAAGCAAGAGAACATACACAACATATCTAAGAGAGAAGAGGTGAAAAGTATAGTTTTCATTAATATAGAGGCAAAGGCCAATTTACAATTGCAAAATGCAAAAAAATGCATGTTTGCCAAAGAAACCAAGGAATAACCCTTTACAATGAGCATAAGGCTGCCCTTTATACAAGATAGAAACCCAAAAGAAACGTGCCTAGGAAGAAAAGTGACCAACGCTCAATGCCCACTCCATCGCACTGATGGCTCTTGGAAACGTATAGAATTAAATGGTTTGTAACCTCGAAAAGGTACCTTAGTCGAACATCAGGTGTCGAGCCTGCCAAGGAATGCTTGTCGAAAGGGCAGAGAGAAGAATGCCATAATCTCGAAAATCCAAAGAGAAATCCTATTGGATGTCGGACATTGGGCCTACCACATAAGATGAATATCGAAACCATGATCCCCAAAAGACCACTTGTTGGACGTCAAGCGTCAGGCCTGATGTTTGCTGGAAGAAGGGAAGGAAGAATGCCAAAAGATTTCAAGGTTAGTGGAAAGATTGGAAGAGTGTGGTAGAAAGAGAAATGTCTGGATTCGGGAGTCGAGGAGAAGGCTTACGTCTTATCGCAAAATGCAATAAAGAATAAGAGGGAGACCTGAAGCCCAATGTCCGAAGGTAAGGCATTGGAGATCAGGGGTTGGGATGAAACCTTATATCTTATTGTAAAGATAAGACAAAAGATAATGGGAAGGCTCGATCACCGAAAGTCAAATGTATCGAAGGTCGGGGGTTTGGAGGAATGCTTATGCATTAAGATGAAAGATGATAAGAGGTAAGGAAGAAGGTCGATCCCCGAAGTTCAAAAATTCAAGACTTAGTTGTATTTTCAAGGATTTCATTGGGACTTCAGTGATTGAGGGGAGGAATTATGGCATACGAAAGGGAAGCGATAAGAGTTAAGAGTTAAGGCCGATGGCCGAAACTTGAAACACTTGGGCAAGCGATGGAAAGGAGTAGTTCGAGAGCTCTAGGAAAGGCATGCAGGTATGCAGACAAATGAAAGCCTGAAAATCCGAAACATTGACACTTAGCCAATTTTGGGATTTTCTCAAGGTATAATTTGTGCAAGATGGCTCATGGAAGATCTCTTGGATCGTTTTTTACTGATGGGCCATATGAGATGGGCATGAAATGTCAATAGGTACACAACAAGTCTAGTTAGACTTGTTGAGTATGCAAGACTTGCTAAATCTTGATGAATAGACTTAGCCAAATCTATGACAACTAAGGAAAAAATGCATAAAACAATGAAAATGTTTTAACATAAAAGCATGAAAGTCAAACATTTTTTGAAGGGTTTAGAGGACTATTGGAGGATGGCTACTTTTAAAATCAAGTACTGTTGAAGATGACTAGCCAATTGACCTAGATGAAAGTTCTCTGGATTCTAAGTGGATTGCAAACGATATCTTTCTCGATCCTGACAATTTTGATATCGTAACAAAGGCCAATATTGATAGTGATGTGATTGAACAATTATGGAGAGGCTCTGACCCAAGAACTTCATCATTAGGCCTTGCAACCCTCTAGTGTAGCTCTCTTTGTAGTAGCAAGAGTCATTGGCTACGCCTATTTTTTGGAACTTTGTACTTAGTTTATAGGTTGTCTTTGTAGTTGTACGAACTAGATTGTAATTGAAAATTTGAAAACATTCGACGTCTAATTATTATTTAATGCACTATGAAGTATGCATTGTGCTATGCAATGTAATTAGGGATATGAACATAAACAACAAAAAATTATATTCCACAATTCATGGGCTAAACTCTCAATTTTATTTGCTCTCTAAATCTCTATGCTATTGAAATGCCTTTAAATTTCAAAAACAAGAAGTATTTATCTCTTTTAATATATCTTTTTATGTTTTTCTTTAATTTGCTTTTTCCTCATTTAAATCCCAATCTAAAAAAAATCTTATACTTTTGGTTTGCCGATTTTTTTCTCAAAAGATTTTTGCTGCTATGTCAAAAATGGTAGCACATGTAGGCATCTTGTGCTTTAGGGCAAAGTATGCCCATTGTGTATTATCTGAACATGGCTTGGTTGTGGCTAATTGATGTTGCTAAAAAACCATGATAGGAACAATGACTGTATTTTTTGCATTGAGGGTGATCCAATAGAAGAATTCAAAATTTATCTTTTTAATGAGATGCATCATGTTTTTTTTTGGATCAATAAGCACTACCAAAGGGGCTAGTTCCCTTTTATTTATTATAATAAGATTCATTACAATGTGCTACTATTAACCTACATTTAACCATGGTTCCTAGCAGATCAGACTATAAACCCGTTCAACCTTCTCGAAAGAGACATAATGCCTTGGCAGTCTTGGTCTTCTTGTTGCTTGCTATGCTAGCATCAAACATTCTAACGATAAGTACCTTTGTCTGTGGATTGGGGATTCTAGCAATCACCTCTAGCCATGGTTCCTAGTAGATCAGACTATAAACCCATTCAGCCTTCTCGAAAGAGACACAATGCCTTGGCAGTCTTGGTCTTCTTGTTGCTTGCTATGCTAGCATCAAACATTCTAACAATAAGTACCTTTGTCTGTGGATTGGGGATTCTAGCAATCACCTCTCGCACACACATAACAAGCGCAAGATGGAATAATTGTTTGGCGATGAATTTGACTTGTGTGCGCCAATCCGTAGCCTCAACAAGAATGGTGAGGAAACATTCGTAGATTTTGTTGTCCTGCACATGCCCATTCTGCTGGCGACCTTCTCCGATGGTCTTCCTTATTGCCCACACCTACTCTCCATCACTGGCACGAAAGAGCCTTCAAATCTTCCCTTCCACAGTTTTATTTTTGCATTCATAGGCAATAGCCATGAAAGCCCCAATAGCCATTTTTGATTTGTTTTCGTTCGTTCATTACTCAATTTGTGATCAACAACTACACATCGGGACAACTAGACCAATAGTGAAAACATGAACCTTTTGCAAAGGATCTCATCTTGGGATATGTTGTTTCCCATACTTTGGATATGTATTTGTTTCGGTTAGATCGATCAACTTATGTGGAGCCTCATCTGCCATTTGCGTTCCGTAGGTTTGTGCTAGGCTTTATTGGGATCACTATTTTTTCTTGCCTTGAAACTTATCCTATTAGAACTGCTGAATCAATACGGTCATAATTTAAAATCTCTTCAAGCCCAACCCATGTGAACCCCGCATCAGAAATTGTAATGCCCTTTGTACCTTGAATGGCAGCATTTGCAAGGAAATTTGTAGCCTTATTTTCTTCTCTATATGCTTAATCGAGAAGTCCTCCATTTTCATTAATTTGTGCCAAATTCTATTAATCCACCCTTGGAGGCACCAATTACTTATTTCCTTTGATTTGATTGCATCGATACATATTAGAGAGTCCCCCTCAATATTGATGCATTTTATCCCTTTAGAGATGCATAATTCCAATCCTACATCAATTGCAGCTAATTCTACCTCATTATTAGTATAGTGTCTTCTTTCAATTTTTTGGATAAGGCCCAAACAGTCTTCCCATTCTGATCTCTTATTATACAGTCAGCCCTCGACTTCTCGGGATTTCCCTTTGATGCACCATCAAAATTTAGTTTTACTGAGATGCATCATTTATTAATCAATATAACAAATGATTTATACCAACTGAGCTTTATGAGTACAAGCAAAATGTCTTCATATGCAAGGAAAGAAAGCACCTAGGTCTGTACTCTAGTGGACAATAAATTCACATGTTTCTAGAACCATTTATGCTTATTTGGCACAATCAAAGCTAATTCTTATCATAAAAAAATCTAACTTTTTCCATTCTAAATAGGGACATCTTAAAAATCAGCTTTTGCATCGTGTCCTTAAAAGGAATCTGATATTTTTCAATCTAATTGAATGCTATTGTCTTTAACCAACCAAGAATTATAGAAGAGGTCCTTGCAAATGGAGAGGGGCATAAAGAGGAAAGGGCTAAGCATTATGGGTTAATAGGTTTTTGTTTATAATTTCACAAAAAATGAAAAATAAGATCATCTCCCATTATGTGGATTTTAATAATTTATCTACAAGAGTGGTGCATGTGACTCTATAATGATAGTAAATAGAAAATTATCTTGAATGAAAAATTTCTTGATGCCTATGTATGTGAGTAGGGTTTCTGTTTGCTAGATTGTTGTGGTTCAAATGAAAGGTTTAATAGATGGGCAAGTGCTTGGGAAATATTTTTTGGTGTAGTAGGTATTTGTATTTTATGTTTATTTTGGTTTGCTGCTAGATTAGGTTTATTTCATTTTGCATTTGAACCATAACACTTGAAGACTTGTGGGTATGGACACAGGGAAGAGGATGCTATTTGAAATTGGGGCACATGGCTAAATGAATAAAGTTATATATGAATATGGTCACCAAAAGGTGTGGGCATGGGGATAGGGTCCTTGCATTTGTGTTAGAGTTTCATGGTGACTATGATTTGAGGATGTATGGAAAATTGAAATGCCAAAACCTATAGTATTGGTTGCTATGTCTAATTCTTAAGAGTTTACAATATGGGGATTGGAGTTTTTATTTGATTTTATTCTTAATTATTAGGTGTCTTAAAATGAATATCAAGGTCACATAGGTGTGCAGTTGCAATTGTAAAAAATACCTAGTGAGAACAACTTATCTTTTGTTCCTTCTCAACATGAGTTATCATATGACTTAAATGAGCAACATTATTTTTCATTTTGAATTTGACACTAAAGGAACATAATTTAAGTCGTCAAAAAGGATCGGTTGTGATGGCCAAAGAAGGATAAATTTGGATTTATGTTATGTCCATAGACAGCCAAAACTTGGTTAACAAGACTTGAAATGTGTATTGTAATGTCCCCTTTTTGGAGTTGCCTTAAATCTTACCCCAGAATCACAAGATGGACATAGTTAGGGTTATGGTTTACCAATTAGATGCTTGAAGAAAGACGAATCCCGGTTTAGATCTTGCAACCATGTTAGATGATATTGAAATATAGTTCATATAATCAAATATATATAATCAATATTTTATCTTATTTAAATCATGTAAATATCTAACTATTTCAAATAATATAAGTCACACAATATCATAATGCATATTGGAAGTTGGATCATAATGGGGCTAGGATGAGGAGCATGATAGTTCCGCCCGAAGCTATCCACACCAAGCCCAAGAGCAGATATACCATCCCTCTTGGCCCTCAAGTGGCACACATAGTCATCCAACATGGGGTAGCATACTTGGCAGACAACTTGTATCTGCATTCCCTACCCTTTGCTGCCTTATCCATCCCTCTTATGATTGAAACCCCTCAAATTCATCTCAACAAACAATCCTTGTTGAGGCTGGGGGAAAGGCTACCATAGGAGGCTCATAGACATCCTCTCCTTAAGCCCAAGGGCGAATATCACCCCCTGGCTCCAAGTGGCACACATAGTCATTCATCAAGGAGTGGCGTACCTAGGAAGACGTCTAGTATCTGCTCAACCTACTGGTGTTTTCTCCCCTGCTGCTCCCATGGTTGTTTGATGAGAATAATAAATATAAATAACAAAGTATATAATTGCATACCGTAATCATGAAAGAGCATACCACTAAATATAAATAACAAATATATAATTGCATACAATAATCACGATAGAGCATACTGCAATAGCTGCCAACACATGTTATGGCTATTTACACCAGCAGCAACTGTGATGGTTATTGGTCTATCCTTGGGTAGCAGATAATTCACCCAGATCCGCCCACTTGCTGTTAATACCTGTATGATCGCACATGCTTAGATGATACTCTTTAATGCATAATCTGCTGGTGTGTATTGATGTATCTTCTTCTCCTACATACTGGCTCCCACTTCTCTCCTTCTTATTTAATCAGCTTATGAGCCTGTTTCAGATCAAATAATATTTCATTCTTATTTCTTCATCCTATCCTAAATCGGCTCTTTCTATCCTCTGCTTTCAGTTTACATTCTATTCCCTATTCTGATTCTTGAATCCTATTATTTTATTCCTAACATCTCCTGATCTCCCATTGTATTTTCCACTCCTCTATCACCCTTATATGTCCTCATATCTCAATGAAAAGAGACATCCCCTTCAAATGGACATATCCTTTAGCTCATCCGACACTATTATTGATGCCTGAATTCTTAATTACTATCTGCAATACGTAATTGCTGTCCTCCTATTAATGATAATATTAATCGTTGTATGGTAAATGATTGCTGCCTTGTATATATTACTTTTAAGTCATAGTTAGTTTTTAGACTTATTTCTAATTGCTGTCTTTTCATAATTACTATTGTTTATATTCATATATTAAATGCTAATTTTTATATTAGTTTTATATATATATTATAATAATATCAAATTACTTTATTTTTTGGCGAATTGCTACCAGAGAGGGTAGCACTCTTAATTCATTGAAAACCAAGTTTTACAAGTCACAATTTCCACCTTTTGTGGAAGATCTAAGTACCATACGGTGTTTTACAACTGTAGATTTCTTTCTCAAACCTCAGTCCAATCATTATCACAATGAAAAGCATCTCGATTATCTTGCTCTACGGTTGCTAAAAAGTTCTTCCCCCCTAAATCACCAGATTTTTGGCTATTCAAATCGTCGCTCCCAGTGATTTCATAGCCTGAAGAAGTTGCAGAAGGAGCTGAGTTCATAGAGGCTACATTGTTCATGGAAAGATGTACTGCAATCTTTGTTTTTGCTGCAGTGGAATCGGGCGAGGCTGGAGGACAATCGATTATCTTGCTCTACGGTTGCTAAAAAGTTCTTCCCCCCTAAATCACCAGATTTTTGGCTATTCAAATCGTCGCTCCCAGTGATTTCATAGCCTGAAGAAGTTGCAGAAGGAGCTGAGTTCATAGAGGCTACATTGTTCATGGAAAGATGTACTGCAATCTTTGTTTTTGCTGCAGTGGAATCGGGCGAGGCTGGAGGACAATCCCCAAGAGGGGAAGGGGAGGAAAGCTTGTTTTCCTTCGAAGAAGAGTGTACAGATTCCTTGGGCGGATTGGGTGGGATAATGTAGTGCTGAGATTCTACCCCAATCCACCATGTTGGTTTGCTCGAGATCAAATCTCCAAAAATGCACTTCATCTTGCATTGGGAGGAGAAGAAATGTTCTGTTGAGTAACAATGCCTACATCTAAATGCAATTTTTTCATAATCGATAGGTTGCCTCTTACATCTTTTTCCCACTTTCAGCAAAACCTCTACAAGAAGGCCATTGGCTAAATCCATTTCAACACAAATACAAGCACACATGGAATTTTGATAGTTGATAGTTTCCTTGGAAGAGCAGTGATATCTACCAAAGCCATTTCCAATAGCCCTCCAGCAATCAAGTTCCCAAAACTGAATAGGAAGATATGATAGTCTTACCCATAAAAATGCAGTGGAGAATGTTTTTGTATGCGGATCGACATTAGGAAACTAGGGTTTCATGCACAAAAAAATCACCTTGATAGAGCCATGGACCATTTTCCAACACTAATGCCTTATCTTCTTGTGAATCAAACTCTAAAATGAAGAAACCCTTTGCACAGGGGTAAATGCTTATTCACCGACCATGTATTCCTACCAATTCTCCGAAACCCATGCATGCAAATCGCATAGCTTCGGCCAAATCTTTCTGAAACGGCAAATCAAGGCATGCTCAGATAGAAATTCCTCCCTATCAGCCGCCAGATTGTCAAGACAAACTTTCGGCGATTTTGAAGGTGGTCGGACAGGGAAGTGAGTTTGTTTGCCACCATTAATAGCGGCGATAGCATGTTGAAAGCCCAAAGGGCCCTCGCCACCAGGATTGGGTCCGTGCCCTAGCCCCTGGTGCCGCGGGAAATGACGTCCCTATTGCATATGGGAGGCCTTAACAACCAGGGCAAAATCCATTTCACTGTCCCGAGCCTTGCTTAAACACCCATTGCCATGC
>CM021109.1:619709784-619760902 GCA_007115665.2 Sequoiadendron giganteum | reverse complement strand
TGCTAGCTATTCAGTTAAAGGTGTTGGGACCTCAACTCTTCATTTGGATTTTGGTGATTCCTTATAGCTGGATGATGTGCTATTCGTTCCAGGCATCAAGCGAAAGCTTGTTTCCATCTTAGCCTTGGAAGACAAGGGTTATCAAGTTGCTTTTTCTGAAGGCAAAGTTCTCATATGGGCGAAGAACTCTAACATCAAGACTGCTCGAATGATTGGAGTTAGACATGGGTGTCTCTACAGGCTATGCATGCGCCCCATTCAGGCTCTAGTACATGACTCCGCGAGTTTGTATGATCTTTGGCATCGAAGATTGGCTCACCTTCACTTTCGAGCGCTACCTATTATGGAGAAAATGGTGACTAGCCTTCCTAAATTCAACTAGAAGCATGAAGGAACCTGCAAAGGCTGCGCTCTGGGTAAGAATAAAAAAGGTCCATTCCTTAGTAGTGAAAGTAGATCCAAGTGTGTCTTAGATCCTATTCATTATGATTTATGTGGTCCAATGTCTCTTGTGTCTTCAAGTGGTTTCTTGTATTACATTATTTTTATTGATGACTACTCTAGAAAGACTTGGATCTATTTCTTGAAATCTAAAGAATCTGAAGAGATATTAGAAAGGTTCAAAGAGTTCAAAGGTGGAGAATCTGTCTGAAAAGAAGATCAAGGTGTTGAGATTCGATAACGGAGGAGAGTACACTTTTGTTATCTTCCGTAACTTCTGCATTGAAGCAGGGATTAAGAGGGAGCTTAGCATTCCTTATAATCCTCAATGGAACGGTGTTGCAGAGAGAAAGAACAAAACTATTGTGGAAGCAGTCAAAGCCATGATTCATGACCAAGACTTGCAAATCTCTCTTTGGGCTGAAGCATCCAAGACTGCTATCTACGTCCAGAATTGAAGTCCTCACAAAATCTTGGAGAATATAATTCCTGAAGAAGCATTCTCTGGGGTGAAACCTAAAGTAAGTCATTTGAGGATCTTTGGGTGTCCAGTGTATGTTCATATTCCAAAGGAAAGGAGGACTAAGTTGGAACCTTCTGGCAAGAAGGGAATTTTGGTAGGCTATAGTGAGACATCAAAAGCCTGCAAAATCTACACTCCGGGTCAGAAGACTATTGAGATCAGTAGAGATGCCACATTTGAGGAGGATGTTGCATTCAGAAGATCCAAGGGCACTCATATGGAGATCGATGAGGAAGAGTCTCCTTAGGATATGGAAGTTGACCATGTTCCTAAGAATCAGAGGGAGGCTCCTGAACCTAAAGAAGATGATGATCCAGCTGAACCCTTGGAGCCTACTGATGGGCCTACAGATATTGTGATTGGAAGGAAGAGACCTCTTTGGGCCAAGAAAATAATGCAAGAGGCAAAAAGTTTTGCAGCCCCAAGAGGAACCTTAAAAGAAAGCAAGAGACCAAATAAGTTCTCCAATTATGTAGCCTTGATGAGTCAGATTATTGATTCAGAGCTTTCCAGTGTTGAGGAAGCTTCTAGTCAACAAGTTTGGAAGGATGCTATGACTGAGGAGTATCAATCCATACTTAAGAATGATGTTTGGGACATTGTTCCTAGATCCGAAGGCAAATCTGTGGTGTCTTCTAAATGGCTCTTCAAGATCAAGCATGCAGCTGATGGGAGCATTGAGAAGTATAAGGCAAGATTCATGGCTAGAGGGTTCTCACAAAAAGAGGGAGTTGACTATGAAGAAACCTTTGTTCGTGTGGCTCGTTATACTTCTGTCATAACCATTATTGCTATTGCAGCATCTAGTGGATGGAAGATTCACCAAATGGATGTAAAGACAACCTTTCTGAATGGTGTCATAGAAGAAGAGGTTCACATTGAGCAACCCGATGGATTTGAGGTACATGGGAAGGAGTCTCATGTTTGCAAGCTGAAGAAGGCCTTGTATGGTCTTAAGCAGGCTCCTCGTGCTTGGTACGAAAGGATTGTTCGTTACCTATTGAGTTTGGGTTTCTCAAAGAATGATGCAGATTCTAACCTCTACTTTAAGGTAATAAATGGTGAAGCATTGATTTTGGTTCTGTATGTTGATGATTTGATTATCACTGGAGAAGAACACCTCATTCTAAAATGTAAGGAGTTAGCTTCTGAATTTGAAATGAAGAATCTTGGTCTCATGCATTACTTTTTTGGCTTAGAAGTTTAGCAAAAGCCAGATGAGTGATTCTAAGTCAAGGCAAGTATACTATTGACATTTTGAAGAGGTTTGGTATGATTGAGTGCAAACCTATGTCTACACCTATGGAGACAAACTTACATAAGTTGAAGGAGGCTGCAGCTAGTTCAGAACTGGTGAATTCCACAATGTATAGGCAGCTGATTGGTTCATTGATATATTTAGTTAACACTAGATCAGATGTTTGTTATGCAGTGAGTGCACTCAGTCAGTTTATGTGTGAACCAAGGCAGATACATCTTGTTGCAGCTAAACATATCCTGAGATACTTGTGTGGCACAGTTGGATATGGATTGAGATATTTTACAGGTGTGGATTTGAAGCTGCATGGTTTTACGGATTCTGATTGGGCAGGGTGTGTTACTGATCGGAAGAGTACCTCTGGTTGTTGTTTCAGTTTGGGTGTTGCTATGATATCCTGGTGCAACAGGAAGCAGTCTTCAGTGCATTGAGTACAACAGAGGCAGAGTACATTGCAGCTTGTGTGGCAGCTCGTGAAGCAGTGTGGCTTCGTAAGCTCCTTGCAGGATTGTTTGGACAATCAATGGAGCCTACTATCATTCATTGTGAAAACCAGAGCTATGTGAAGCTTTTTGTCAATCCGGTGTTTCATGACAGAACAAAGCATGTTGAGATCAAATACCATTACATCAGAGATATCGTATTGAGGAAAGCTATACAGTTGAAGTATATCAGCACTGATGAGAAGATGGCAAACATTCTCACCAAGCCTCTCTCCAGGATAAAGTTTGTGTACTTTCGAGATAAGCTTGGTATGGTGGAGAATACAGCCTTAACTAAGAAGGAGTCTCAGTATCAGTGATCCTCCTTAATGAGTTCTTCTCTATGAGAGAAGTTCGAGGTGAAATCCCTTGGTAATGAGTTCTTCTTTGTAAGAGAAGTTTGAGGTGAAATCCTTTGATTCCACCCTCTGGGAGAGCTATGGTGGATGTCATGTGTGTGACTCCATGACAACATCACGTGAGGGAGTCCGTGATGATTTACTTGTACTTGTGTTTCACCCTCTGGGGAAGCCATGGTGAAAGTCACGATGAGGTGACAACATCACATTGAGTGATGAGCACTTGTACATACCATCTATGGAGGTAGCCATGATGGTTGATGTCACGATGAGGTGATAACCTCTTTCTTTCATGGATGTAGCCATGTTGTTTAATCATCACTATGAGGTGTTATGTTTTACTCAGGTGGAAGTATTCCTCCCTAGCTGAGAGGGAGTGTTAATGATTTTACAGCCACGTGATGAATACTTCAGGCGAATGAAGAGATAAATTTAAATGTAGCAAAAGCTATTTAAATTTATACATATGCGATTTAATTAAGGAGGCGCCTTAATTTGTAATTAAATGAAATGTTCTTATTTAATATTTAAATAATATTTATTATAACGGGCCGACCTCTAGGAAATCGCGCCCAGCAAAAGACATCTTGAGGCCGACCTTTTATGATGAAAAGTCATCTCTCTTGGGCCGACCTCTTGATGAAGAGGTGCGAGTGGTCTATTTATACAAGGCAATTCAATTGTGTTCATCATCAAGTCAAGCGAATTTATTCAAGGAGAAGAAGTGCGATTTAGGAGCAGATTGAATTTTGTATCTGCAGATTGATTCAAGGAGTCTCATATTATTTGTATAATTGCATCTAGAAGAGGTGCTGTTTATTGTATCATTGAGGCATTGAGTTTGTGCCCAAGTTGTAAGCAGATTGCTACTATTATTTATATCAATATATAAGAGATATATTGGCTGGGTTTTTCTCCCTCAAGTTGGAGGGTTTTCCTAGGGTATTGGTGTTGTTGTATATAGATCAGACATGAAAGTAAACAAAAAAAACAACACATGAGACAATGAACACAAACAGATACCCTGGGAAAACCTTCCTCCTGAGGGAGAAAAATCCAGCAATGAATTCTCTTATATATTGTAGGAAACAAGAGCAGAAATCTGCTTTACAACTCAGGCCCAACAATGGCCAAATTTGATATAATGAATAATAGCATCTCTCTTAGATGCAAAGACACAAATGAATATGTTTCTCCTTGAGTTCGATCTGCAGCACCTATGATGATCTGCTGCTCCATGATGATGATCTGCTGCTTCATGATGATCTGCTGCTTCTGGAACTTCTTCAAGGAGTGCGAACTTATGCTTGATGAACTTGATGTCCTGAATGAGCAAGAATGACCTTGTATATATACAAGATGAGGCACCTCCTTACTTAGGTCAGCCCTCTTAGAATAAACATAATAAATGATAAATACAAGGTAGGTCGGCCCAAGCAATAGACAATTCATGCGAACCATAATAAAATCGGCCCTTTATGTTTTCCAAATGTTATTAACATAAATTGAATAGCCGAAAGGCTACCATTTAATTTATGCTTCCTTCTTGAAGCGTGTGCAGTGGAAGTGCAGCCCTAAGCTGCTATAACATCAACACTCCCTCTTAGCTAGGGATGATACTTCCACCTGCACACGACACATCATATCAATATGAAAACAAATAGAATATCACCTCATCGTGATATCAACCATCATGGCTACCTCCATAGATGGTATGAACAAGTGCTCATCACTTAATGTGATGTTGTCACCTCAATGTGACTTTCACCATGGCTCCTCTAGAGGGTGACACAAAGGTACAAGTAAATCATCACGGATTCCCTCACGTGATGCTGTCATGGAGTCACACACATGACATCCACCATGGCTCTCCCAGAGGGTGGAAACAAGGGCTTTCACCTCAAATCTCAAAGAGAAATGCACTACCAAGGGCTTACACCTTAAATCTCTCTCAATAGAGAAATGCATTACCAAGGGCTTACACCTCAAATCTCTCTCAATAGAGAAATGCATTATCAAGGGCTTACACCTCGAACTTCTCTCAAAGAACTCATTAAACAAAGGAACACTGAGACTGAGACTCCCTCTCAGCAAGGACTTCATTCTCCACCATATCAAGCTTGTCTTGAAGGTACACAACCATTAACCCAAAAAAAAAATGCTTGATGAGAATGACTGCCATCTGCTCATCAGTGTTGACATTTCCTCAATACCATATCTTTGATATAGTGGTATGCTTAGTTTTGTCATGAAACCCATGGAAAGACAGAAAGCTTCTCAAAGCTTTGATTAACACAAAGGATGATAGTTGGCTTCAATGATTGTTCAACCAATCTTGCAAGGAGCTTTCAAAGCCACAATGCTTCTCGAGCTGCCACAAAAGACTGCTTCCTACTGTAACAGGATATCATCGCAGACCTCAACTAAAGCAGCATCCAGAGCAACACAACCATCTTCTTTAGGTTCAATAGGCTCCCTCTGAATCTTCAATCACTTGCCTCAACCACTTGACTTCATTGTCTGCAACGCTTGCCTTAGAGAAATGGTTTCCAATGCACACCTCTGAAGAGATTCATGGTTGACTCTTCGACCGCATCCCAGATCACTCTATTCTGAATAGGTTTGCGGAGCTACCAATATCAAATCCAGATGTTTGTCTTGTGCAATTCTGAATTCAGCAGTTGAAGGGGTCTTTCAAGGATTTTACACTTGGCCTTGCAATGCTGCAATCTTCACTTCTTCTCAGTGATTCATAGAACTCCCTCTTGATCCCGGCTTCAGAGATTGCAAAGAAGACTTCTGGAGATGTACTCCCTCTAGCCACCAACTCAGTCCCTCTAGTGTTTACTCCCTCTTGATCATTTCTTTGGTTGACATGACTTCCTCACAAGATGCCTCAAACTTTTCATCACTAAGTAATCTCTCATCATCTTCTTGCCCTTAAACCTGTCCAAGAAGCATTTTAGATGGAGATTACTAACAGTCTATAATTATCCAAAGAAATAACAAGGCTAGGATCATACAAGTTATATCATGAATACATGAAATTTTCGAAGGAGCTTATGCTAGTGAACACAACACAATTCAAGAGAATCCACTATCTCTAATTACAAGATCCAAAATAAATAAATAAATGATATAACTTAGCAACCAAAGAATACTTATCTCTTTAAACATTTTGATGGATCCAAATGTTGGTCATAGTATGATACACTGCTCTTGTGCTCAGATCAGTCCGTACCCTTCACAGTTTGAACACAATGTCGACTTGAAAGGTACTTTGTCTTCGAGAGATATCTCCAGCCATCAATATAGTCCAATGACTGCAAGCTATGACTCCAAGCTTGATCATTTCTTCATTCGGTATGACTTTGATATCCAATCTTTCTAGATGCAGATTGCTTGATGCTCAGGTTATCTCAATGTTATAGCATGAATTAATAAATAGATAATTAATTCATCAATCATGACCTGTCTTTCTTTCAATTTCTCGGAAGAGCTAATCTCAGCATAACAAAAGACAATCTTCACAAATTAGCATGATCCTACTTGTAATGAATAATTCTAAAGAATCTTATCACAGTGATCACTATTTACTAGAGAACCACGAATTTGACTAAACACATGATTCAAATAATCAAGTTCAGATTTGCACAACCTAGCAAACTGAATTTTAACCTAGAAGTGAATTCAAAGATGCAATCAAAGAATACTTATCTTTGTTAATCACTGTACTCAATATAATTTACTACTCTTTACGCTCAAATCAGTTCACGACCTTCCTTCGACAGGTTCATGACTTGATCATAGGCCCATGTCTCAGTATTAGTAGTAAATCTAGCCCGATGCCCTTTATGCATTCAACAGTGATATTTGCAAGGCCTACGGGTGAGTTGACACAACCTTCAAACTTGAGTCCACCTGTGGCTGAAGAGATATTTCATTGCATTGCAGGTTTGGCAAAAGGTGGGCGATCATCTCTTGTGGTCGAGCCTCTTGCTCTGGCCACACATATCTAGTGAATTTAGTGGAGACTGGAGCACCATTATCAGAAGTGCAACTCTCTCTACATCAGCACACACGATCAATCTGAAGCGGATCATTCTTGTTCTAATCTTCCCTTGCTTCTCGAGAACTAGTGACGACAGTCACAACTTTTTGTAATTGGATTCTAGTGCGGCCTAGCACCCGATCGAGCATTCCTAAGCATCAAACCTTTGTGCACAATATGGGCTTGAGAAGGCACTAGATTCACGAAAACCAGAGATCACACTGATCAGATCGAAGGTCATTCTGGAGATAATATTGCTTCCTAAGCATCGTAATAATATGATTTCCTGAATTTTGAGAGAACATGGTGTTGTTCGACACCAGATATTCATCCGATAAACACGAATCCTTGTAGTGTATTCCAGAGTGATATGCAACCAATGCCAGTGATGCGCAACTTCCACTCAACATATCTCAGTATAAGGAGACTCCCAACTTATGTTTTTGCATCATATAGCTTTGCCTCCATCAACGGCAATAATTGAAGGCTTCATCAACGTATGGTGAGTAATCATGGAGGACGATTCAACTAGCGTTGCAAATGAAGCAAATATGCTTGGAAAATAATGGAGGAACGATGCTTGGAGGAGCTACAGCTGACGGTGTCCACCCAGATCCACCATTCTGCGCCAAACATTGCTCCTGATAATCCTGGCCCGAACATCCCCCACAGACGATGGCACAAAAGAGAGAGACACAGATATAGATTTGGAGATGTTTTGTTGATCTGATATATTATCTCAACAATTTTGACTTCATAGTGAGATCTTCCCGACATAGAACACAAATACCCAGAGAGCCCCACCCGATACAAGGATCCGTCTAGTAACTTCTGAAGGGGTCCTGAAAAAGATAATGCCTAAATCTTCCATCGGCGTGAATGATATTCAGGGGCGCGATGGAGTCTATAGACTTAGATACGGAAATTGTTTCCTTTCTCAACTTCATGCAATATACTGAAGCTCGGGAATGTATGCAGTTGACAGGGCTCTCGAGAAGTTGGTGTTGCGACGTTGCCACAAGCCTGCGTACTTACTGGTGGTGACGCCTAACATAGTAAGTCGCTTAACGGGAGTTTCGGTTGCCTTTGGAATACCTGTTCTCCAGTCCTTGACTCAATTACGATGGCTCTAATCCTGTGATCTGGACCTGGTATTAATGACGTGATGCCAACTTTAATGAACGGAACTCTTCTCATCACTTTTATTGTTCTAAAGGGAGAGACGCATAACACCTGGCAAATGCTCAGTTGCAAGAGCGAAAGTGATGCCATTGGAAAGAATCCGACAATGTAACATTAATTCCGCCAGGATCTTAAATTTAAATGAAGACACGACTTTCTCCAGGTATGCTATCGATTCTAGCATATTACCCTTATCGGTTCTCTGAAATTTCTGAAGACAAGGTCTGTTGAACTTGCTTAACACATCTGATCAAATCCCTCGAACCTGCTCTGATACCATGTTGTTGTATATAGATCAGACATGAAAGTAAACAGAAAAAACATGAGACAATGAACACAAATAGATACCCTAGGAAAACCCTCCTCCTGAGGGAGAAAAACCCAGCAATGAATTCTCTTATATATTGTAGGAAACAAGAGCAGAAATCTGCTTTACAACTCAGGCCCAACAATGGCCATGAATAATAGCATCTCTCTTAGATGCAAAGATACAAATGAATATGTTTCTTCTTGAGTTCGATCTGCAGCACCTATGATGATCTGCTGCTAATCAATGATCTGCTGCTTTAGGAACTTCTTCAAGGAGTGCGAACTTATGCTTGATGAACTTGATGTCCTGAATGAGCAAGAATGACCTTGTATATATACAAGATGAGGCAACTCCTTACTTAGGTTGGCCCTCTTGGAATAAACATAATAAATGATAAATACAAGGTAGGTCGGCCCAAGCAATAGACAATTCATGCGAACCATAATAAAGTCGGCCCTTTATGTTATCCAAATGTTATTAACATAAATTGAATAGCCGAAAGGCTACCATTTAATTTATGCTTCCTTCTTGCAGCGTGTGCAATGGAAGTGCAGACCTAAGCTGCTATAACATCAACAATTGGCTGTGTTCTTGTATTGAATTTGACTTAAATTTTTGTGCTATTAATCTGATCATAAATCTAACAGTATGATTAAAGAGGTCTTGACTTTGAGCAATAGCTCGAGGAAATTACTATAAACATAGGTTTCCTTTCCAATGTTAGTCAAGGAAAAGATAACACAATTCCCCTCCACAAGCCTTATGTAAGCTCCAAGCATAATGGAAATATAAAAAGGTATGCATATAAGTCTTTCAAGCCTTTGTTCATTTTTAAACATTGTGGAAGAAGAGATCATTTATCTCAGTTTTATTGGAATATTTGTCTATGTATGTTTTGTGTGAAGATTAACCATTGTATGAAGAGAGGTTGGCAAAGGCTATTGATTTTTTATCTTGGATAGGAACTTCTGCAAAGTCTCATTTGCTGCTAAGTGTGAGAAGGATTTCTCAGTGATATCTTGTCTACCAACATGACTCTAAGGGATGCTTGGTATGTGGACAGTGGGGCATGTAGACATATGACATCAACCTAATAGTGTTTAACCAATTTAAAAGAACATATCTTTGGAATTTAGGTTGAGCTTGGTGATGATGCCAAGTATCTAGTAGCAAGAATTGGTACAATTCCCTTTCAACTTCAATCAGGTATCTCTTTAGATTTTGATGATGTTTTGTTTGTTCCTAATCTCAAGAAGAATTTTCTTTCAGTTTTAGTTGTGGAAGAGAAGGGCTATGTTGTAGAATTTAAGAATCAACAAGTTCTTATCAGATTGAAAGAATCTAGCCTAGATATTGCACAAGTTATTGGGGTTAGAGAAGGAAATCTATACAGGTTACAAGGTGAACTAGTTCTAGCAGCATTAATGTGTAGCATCATAGATTTAGAGCCTTTCAACTACTAAGAAGCTGTAGACCAGAAAGTTTGGTAGGATGCCATCGTGGAGAAGCACACCTTTATCATGAAAATGATGTATGGGACATAGTGCCAAGACCGGAAAGGAAATTAATTGTGAGTTCTAGGGGGCTCTACAAAATCAAGCATGCTATAGATAACAAAATTGAGAAGTTCAAAGTGAGGTTTGTGGTGAGAGGGTTCTCTCAAAAAGAGGGAGTGGACTATGAGGAGACATTTGCTCCAATCGCAGATACGCTTCCATTAGAACAATTTGTCTTTAGTTTCATTTATGGGATGAAAGATACATCAAATGGATGTTAAGACAACTTTTCTTAATGCTATCATTGAGGAAGAAGTGTATATAGAGTAGCCTTAGGGCTTTGAGGTAAATGGGGAAGGAATCCCATGCTTACATGATAAAGAGCGCCTTGTATGGACTCAAATAGGCACTGAGAGCTTGGTGTTCCAGGATAGATGAATATTTGCAAAGTATGGGCTTCACCAAAAGTGAAGTAAATCCTAATCTATATTAAATAATTGCTAGGTCTGATCTACTTATTTTGGTATTGGATGTAGATGATTTGTTTATCACAAGAGTAGAGAAGCTCATTGTAGGGTATAAAGCAAATTTAGTTGTTGAGTTTGAGATGAAGAACATTGGCCTGATGCTTTACTTTTTGGGTTTAGAGGTTTGGTAGAAACCATGGTAGATCTTCCTTGGGTAGGGTAAGTAAACAATTGAAATCCTAAAGCAATTCTGGATGGAGAATTGCAGACCTATAGCCAGAACTGTGATCATCAATATGAAGAAGGTGAGAAATTTAGTTTAAGAATTGATCCCATGTTGTACAGGCTCTTGATAGATTCTGTAATGTATTTGGTCAATGCTAGACTAGATATATATTTTGCAATGAACACCTTGAGTCAGTTCATGGAGGAACCAAGACAAGAGCATTGGGTAGAAGCAAAACACGTGCTCAGATATTTGAGGGGCACAATGGAGTATGGTTTTGTTATTACATACTCTTGCCATTTTGATTATTGCAAATTGGAATTTGAGTAAATAGTCATTATAGCATGGAAAATGCTATATGCTATTTATAGGTGCATAAGATCGAGGATTTGGTAGTAGAGGCTATAATTTCATGTATATCATCTATTGGAGCATGTGCATCAGCATAAGGTTGTAGTCCACCTGATTTGTAGTGATGTATTCACCATAGTTAGTAGGAGATAGGAACTGGTATTGGTATGAGAGATAGGGACAAGACTTGGTATGCCATTTCCAAAAAAGTTGGAGATGTGTGTGTGTGTAGAGATAGAAAACTAAAATATAGAAAGAAATAACCATACAATGGGTGTGCAACTATAAAGAATATAAAATACTCAAATGCTTAAAAATTTAAAAAATAACATTTTAAAGTATTGAAATAGATGTCAATGAAAGCAAAGATTAATAGTATTAAAATTTGATAATCATCATTGTGATATAAAAAAATAGACAAAGACTACGATAGAATGCCTAGTATGGGGGTCCTCAGAGATGACTATATTTTCAATCAATTGATAAAACTTCAATGCTTGCACACACTTTAAGCTTTATTATTGTTTCTCTTCGTACTATTAGTATTACCTCATTGGGATTTAATAAGAAAATTTGCTACTGCAGAAAAACTTGTAAATTTTTATTTAATAAATAGAAAATTACAAGTCTATTAGTGTATTTCTTTAGTTCTTTTAGCTTTTGTAAACCATTTAATAACACTTCAAAAAACCCAATGTAAGTTATATGATATATCTGAGAAACCTTTGTAGGAAGTTTCCCCAATTTTAAAGGAATGCTTCATGGAGATGAATAGAGATGCAAAGAAACTTCTTAGGTAATCTCCTAATGTTTGGAGATGTCCCCATATGAGTTTCCAAGGGGTATGCATTTCCAATATGAGAAACAAGTACCAAGGGTTAACATACGAGTCTCTTGGTAATTATGGTGTCGATGTGTGTTGTAGACAAACACTTTTAATTGATGATTTGAATGCACATGGCAGCATATATCTGTAACAAACATGAAATATGGCATGCATGTTGAATTCAGTAATATAATATTGAATCACCAACTTAGTCTATTTTAAGATCGGAAAGAGTTTTTGAAACAGCCATAGGCTATGCATTTGTGGATCACAGCACATTTGAGGAATTGTGACTCCTACACACTAGGCAAGAGTAAAAGTTTCCTTGAAAAATCCTGAACACATTATATGTCAAGGACTGATGGTTCATGGCAGAAACCAAGGATGTGTATCTGTTGACTACAGTAGTAGTTTAGTCCTAGCTTTTTGGTTATACCTTTTCAAATTGCAACTTCAAAAATAATTAGTTGAATACTTTAAATAGAGAAATTATTATTAACTGCTGATATGTATAAACTAAACAGCAATTGGGAAAACCAATTGCAATCTCTACGCTGTGATGTTAAGCTTGTTGTTGCTGCTTAAGTTGGATAAAAGGCAAGTTTGCAGGTAATTTATCAAATCTTTATGGCTTTAAGTCTTTTAGGGACCTTGAAGCCCTAGAAACAGAAAAACAGTTTTTTGTTGATATTGCAAACTTTGGTTTCTACAATTTTATTTTATTATCCATTTTTTTAATTGTGTAGAAAAGATAGCATTGATCCTTATATGTGCTCTAGTCAGCTATGGAAGCCTTTTCTTGCTTTATTGTGCATCATATGCGTTTGTATATCACATTGAATTCACTTAGAATCTTGAATGAGATTTTTTATTGCAGTTCATATCTAATAAATGTTCAGGTTAAAGCAAGTTGTGCAGCTATGGCACTTAATGGATTATGGCAGCTAAAGAAACTGGTAGTAAGATATTGTGATTGGGGAGGAAGCAGTCGTGGCATGAGGTGTGCATATTCTTGACATAATGTTTTAAAATTTACTGCTGAATTCTCTGCAAAAATTCTGTAGTTCATTTTTTTTGCAATACGTACCACAAAAAACAATCTTACCATGGCTTCATAAGGAATCTAGTTGCTATACTCAATAACTTGCAAGTTTGTACCTATGCACGATAAACTGACAGTCATGTTCTCAAGTATTGTTTGGATTGGAATGTGTTAAAAATGCCATTTAAGAGTGAAGTATGCTTAGGTCATTGACAAGCAAGTTAATGAGGGCCAGTTGTCCTTGATATGTATAGAATGGTAAAGAATGATATGCATTTGTCTGTTGAGTTTAAACATGTCATAAGGTTTTAATATTGTTCTTTAAACAACATTTTGAAACTTGCTATTCAAGGCTCTTCCAATTTTCTCACTTGTGTTTAATATGTACCAAGTCTATGGAATGCCATTTATTCTGTAATGCTTGTGATTGCAAGAAATACAGTGTTGTTTCTACAAACATGATAAGACTCAAAATGAATTGTATGTACACATTTTATTACGAAATATGTAGCACAGAAAGATTACCAGGACATTCATTGATAAAATATAAAAATAAGAAGCAAGAGCTTACCTATATATGGAAACAATTAAGGGCAACAAGCCACTTTATGAAATTGGGACTAAAAAGAATAAACTAATAAAGCAAAAAGAATATCCTAAAGTCAGAACACAACTTTTTATAAAGCCAACAACTAAAAGCTAATTGACCATTGCAAAATAATAATTACTTTAATACCTTTATGTATATTGACGCTAAAAGCCATGTTCTCATCATTTGTATTGGAATTTGGAACACGTTGAAATTGCTTTATTACAGTAAGGTACACTTAGATGATTAACCACTGTATTAAGGAATGAATGATGGCCAGAAAAATCCCGAGAGAACTGACCCTTCCAAGGTTGATAAAATAAGAAGCGAGAGCTTACTTATATATGTCTACAATGAAGGGCAACAAGCCACTTTATGAATGTGAAATTATAAAAAATAAACTAATTAAGCAAAAAGAATATCCTGTGTTACATAGGGACGCGTCCCCACTCCTCAAACCCATGTCCCCGTCCCTTGAGGCATTTCGAGGACGGGGGGACGTCCCCTAGCCATCCACCCAAATTGAAAAAATGTGGAAACATCCTGAAATGCATCCCTAAAATCGGGGGGGCAGGAAACACATAGGGGACGCCTAGCCATTCCCAAGGCAGCTGGGGATGCCTCAGACGTCCCCTAACCGTCTCGGGGATGGCTAAACGTCCCCTGTTGAAAGCATTTTTTAATAATGTTCTAAAAAAAATTGTTCATAACATTAGAAAAAACTATTCAATATATCATGACAGCATTATAACAGCAGCAATAAATATCACTATAACAGCAGTATAACAAAAATTAAATTAATCATGATAGCAGTGACAGCAACAACTGTAGTATAACAGCAATGAATATATCATGATTCAGATTCATAGTTAATGATATAAGTTATATAACAGTTAATATTAACAGAAATAATTGGAATTTCTGATTTCATTGTTTCATTGTTCAAAAAACATCAAACTTCAAATTTCTTGATATGGTATTAGAGTCAGTTATTACTGTCAATTGCAAAAGAGATTAAAGGTACATTTTCCATGGTCTGGTACAGCACAGTATTGTGTGAGAAGTACAAATAAAAAATTTCATTTTGGAATGTTGTTGGCATGCAGGCTCTTACAGACATCATTCAACATCATTTTAACATTGTCATGCTATATTGCTGCTGTTATACTGGTGTTCATTATACATATATAATAAAAAAAATCATATATATTGTCGTCCCCCTGCCGTCCCCAAAAAATGGCCCTCAGACTGCTGTCCCTGAAATGCATCCCCTACCGTCCCCATTCCTGAAACGCTGTGGAACATAGAGAATATCCTAAAGTTGGAACGACTTTATTTAAAGCCTATGACTAAAAGCTAATTGACCATTACTAAATAATAATCACTTTAATACATTTATGCATATTGAAGTTAAAAGCCATGTTCTCATCATTTGTATTGGAATTTGGAACCCACTGAAATCGCTTTATTACAGTAAGGTATGCTTAAATGATTGAACACTGGATTAAAAAATGAATGAAGGCTAGGAAAAATCTCCTGAGAGAACTGACCCTTCCAAAGCTGACATATTTCTTTGTTCCTATGCCAAAATGCTATGAGCACAATAGGTTTTCTTCTAGTGACGTCAAGCTCTCTGACCAAACCATGCTTCTAGGACAGTATAAGTATCTGTCCGATGAGTTGTATCCCTCAAAGATTTTACAATTACAGATCATTGTCCAATGTTGGAGAGATTTTGTTGTGGTCCAGTGATAGAGAGACCATGTTGCAGTCCAGAAGTGGAGACATCTTATTTTCATCCAATAATCCATTCTTTATTCTCTTGAAGTTTTTATCTCTGCACAACTATGCTTGTCTGAAATTTGAATGTCAAGTATTCGTGACTGATAGACCCTGTTCTTGACCAGTGATGGAGAGACCATTTTGTGGTCCAGTGACAGGGAGACTGTGTTGTAGTCTAGTGGCTGCGATACCATATATCCAATACTTGGAGAAGACATAACCTTGTCATAGAGACTTGGATTTTAGATCTTTTTTGCTAAATTTTATGTAATATTTTGAGAAGAATGCCATTATATATGTAAGCTTTTTGCCATTTGGTCTAGTGGTCACCATGCCATGTTTAAGACCCATCTTGTGGTACTCTTATGACACCATGTTGAAGGCCATGGAAAGACCCTAATATTGCCATACATATTTTGATCTAAATGTTTTTTTTTTTAATTTGCTTGATTCTTACAAACTTCTTTTGTACGCAGCAACCCCAATCCCCACTTACAGATTTTGTAGGCACCAACCCATTGGAGACTCCAATCCCCACAACTGAGCACCAACTCAGCAAGAGACACCAATCTCTTCTATAGAGAGGCACCAACCTCTAACACAACAAAGATTTCGTTTTCTTGATATTGCTTCTTTAAAGCATGAGAATCTACTTCATAAATTCTCTTTTAAATCTGCTCTTAAGTCTGCTGCAACTCTGCTTTTAGGCCTGCTATAAATCTGCTCTTAGGCCTGCTCTAAGTTTGCTATAAATCACTTCCAAAATCTGCCATAAGTCTCCTTAAAAGTCTGCTATAAATCTTGCATAAATCTCCATGAAAGTCTGTTATAAATTTGTCGTAAATCTCCTTGAAAGTCTGCTATAAATCTTCTTGAAGTTCTGCTATAAATCTGCCATAAATCTCCTTGACATTCTGCTATAAATCTGCAACAAATCTCCTTTAAGGTCTGCTATAAATCTGCCATAAATCTCCTTGAAGGTTGCTATAAATCTGCTCTTCTTCTCTTAATTTCTATTAGAACTATAAGTAAGTTCCTAGTTTAATGCTCATATCTATAAAGGCACTTGTCATGCCTATTTTAATGCTTCAGTTTCATTTAGTTAGCCTATAATCACACCTCTATGATTATAGCCCTTTTTGTTTGCTTTTCTTTCTTTCAGTTAACTCTATGATCACATCTCCATGATTATTGAATCTCTTTCATTGTAATCTATTTATGCTCTTATGTTAATATGATAATCTTTGATGATTCACGAACATGGTATCAGAGCTCATGTTCGAGCCTGGTTAGTTTTTTTAATCAAAGATTTTTGGTATTTGTAGATTTGTGTGAATATCTGTGTGACGACGCACATTCTTTGCTTTGGAGTGACTTTGCTCTTCCTGTGCACGTGTGTGTGATCGGGATTCCCTGTTTTTGGCCGTGTGGGATTTCTGGAGTGCTCCTACTTTTTGCATCTCTCTCTTGTCACAGGATTTTGAGATGCGTCTCTCCTTTCAACCCTTTGCTCGTGTGTCTTCTAGGTGACACGTTTGCCTTTTGTTCAGCTTGCTCTTTGCCCGCGCGACGCGTTTCTAGAAACACGTTTTCTAAATATTAATGACTATGCTTTTTTTTTTTTTCTAAGCGCGATTTCGTTTCTCTTCTGGTCACGTTTTTTCTTTGCTCAACCTAGCGCGACCTAGGCGTTTATCTTCTCTCAGCTAGACACATTTTTCCAGAGTGCGATTTGAAGCTATTATTCAGATAGGGGGCACATGATGGGTTTTCTGGGTGTTCATCCTCTGCACGCGATTATTTTTTCGTGACATATCTACAATTTTTTGGAAGAATTCTTTTTCCACCATTTTTGTACCTGCACGTCCTGCAGCCAAGTTTTACAAAAATCCTCGTTTTTTAAGCTCGATTTTTTTTTTGAGACTAGAATCTTTCTGGATTTTTCGAGAGCTCATTTGGGTTGGTCTCTGTTTTTTTGGGTACCTCGATTTTTGTGCCTTGAAATTTGTGCCAAGTTCACGTGATTTTTTGATATTTCATGGCAGCCTGAAAAGTTTTTTAGCCAGTTTTGACAATTTTTTGGGAAAATAAAAATTTGCAGAGTTTAAAAAAAAAAAAAAAATTTATGCAAAGTTTTGAATTACCTCGTTTTTCGTGCTTTGGAAAACGAGAGGGATGGCGTCTTTGTCCAATATTATGTTGGAAAGTTCGCAGAGGTTCAATGGAAAGAATTACAACACGTGGAAGCAAAGGATGCTTACCATCTTTGAGTACCGGTGTTTGGATGCGCTTGTACTCGATACAGAAGTTCGTCCCACTGCTATTGGGAAGGATTAGGACAAGTATGATGGAAGTAATCGAGAGGCAGTCATGCTTCTTAAATTATCTATCGCCGATGACATGTTACCAAAAATACCTTTTGGTAAATCAGCTGCGGAGATTTGGAAACATTTGAAAGCTCTTCATGAGACCTCAGACAAGGGAAGGGATTTCTCTTTGAAGAATATGCTCTTTTATGTTATGATGGATGACCAAGTGTCTTTGCAGGAGCACTTGATGAAAGTAAAAAATATTCGCAATCAATTGGAGGCCATTGGTCGTAAGGTAGAAGAGGAGGATATGGTGGTGATCACTTTGAAAAGTTTGCCACGTTCCTACGAGCACTTCATCGAAACGCTCAACATTACATCCACTAATGTTGACTTGAAGTTTGATGAGATGTGCAACAAGCTTTTGCAGCAGGATCGGTGGAAGAAGCAATTTGGGAGCAATAGTGAGTCTCCTACTGTTGAACAAGCATTTACTGCCAAGGATGTTGGCAAAGGCAAGTCCACTCAGCAGAAAGGACGAGGCGATTCAAAGGTGGGCTCCAAGAAGTCTTTTACTTGCCATTATTGTGGGAAGATTGGTCATATACAGAGGTAGTGCAGAAAGCAGTTGGCTGATGAGAAGTCCAACCAAGAAGCATCTCAACAAAGTGCTCACGTAGCGGAGCAGATTGAGTAGAAGGAATCTGCACACTTTGCATTTTGATGACCAGCACAATATGGGTAGACTTAGTTTCTTTTTTTTAGTTGAAAGATTGAGCATTAAGGGAGGGTATTAGAACTATAAGTAAGTTCCTAGTTTAATGCTCATATCTTTAAAGGCACTTGTCGTGCCTATTTTAATGCTTTAGTTTTGTTTAGTTAGCCTATAATCACACTTCCGTGATTATAGCCTTTTTTGTTTGCTTTTCTTTCTTTCAGTTAACTCTATAATCACATCTCCGTGATTATTGAATCTCTTTCATTGTAATCTATTTATGCTCTTATGTTAATATGATAATCTCTGATGATTCACGAACAATTTCTGCTCCTAAAAGGAATGATTTTGCATTGAAGAACTTGCTTTCTAACCTCCAAAATAACTTGTATTTATATCCAAATCATACACTTTATCAAAAATAGGTTGGCCAAGATTTGACGTAAAAATTTATTTTAAATATTTAAATTCAGCTTTCAAAGTAGGTTGGCCACCTTTTAAAAATATAAAATTAATTTAATGTGAGGTCGGCCATCCATGGGAGATGACACTTCCTTAAGGGGTCGGCCCCTTTAATTAATATTCTATTTTAATTTCTACCTTTTAAATCTTGCACTGCCATAAGTAGATGGAGGTCAGCCATAAATAAATTAAATCACTCTTATTATTCCTTGTCTTCAATCAACAAACTTTTTATCATGGAAGTCTTCCTTTGACATCAGTGATAATAATTCTAACAATTTTGTCCACACGCCTTTGACATCAATGACAATAATAGAGGAAATCTTGTAGCTTCAAAAAACAAATAAAATGTTTTTGTGGCTGTTTGGTATCTTGTTTATTTTGATTTCTCAACCTCCACAACAAAGAATATTTTAAGAATGATAAATAGAGTGTGTGTGCTCTTGTCCTAAGTGTATCTAAGTGTATCTAAGTGTATCTAGGAACAAAAGGGCAATGAGAAATGCAAATAGAGTTGTGCTAAAGTGTAAATGAAAATGCTATAAAGTATGAAATGAAATCCCTAGTGCCAAAACCAAGAGCAATAAGGATCTCATAGTGGTAGCAATAGAAAATAAAAGAAGCTAGAGCAAAATCATAGTAATGTCACCTCCCAAAGCTTGGTGAAGCCAATAGAGGCAAAAATATTGATGCAAATTGTTGAAATATGGTAGCTTCGGTCAGATATAGAAATGATGATCGATTTGATAATATGTGTGTGTATATATATGTCAGTATGTACTGACATATGTATACACACATATATATTTAATTGTATATATATTCATGTCATCATTTGCAATAAATTCTGGAAATCGATGATCACTAATAAAATTGATCGAAATCTACTATATTCCAAGTATATTATCGATCTGCATTTAGAGGTTATTACTTGTAGATCATTGGCTTTCCATGTTTCATATAGGATCCCGATCGAGCATCATTATCGGTGATCATTTCCAGATTGGATATTATTTATTTGTGCAAGATAAATACAGATCGAACTTGGTAAGCATTTATGTTTATTAAGTAACAAACCCCGATTAGAGATCGGTTGTTTAGTTAAGATGAAAAGGCACAATTCATGAGACATCTCATGAACGGACATGTTTGTGGAGACATGTCCGCTCATGGGACGTGTCTCTTCCTTATATATTTAATACAGATCCGATCCACAATGGGAGACATTGAAATCAATAAATGTTCTGCTCTTGTAGATCGAATACCATTAAGGAAAAATTCAGACTTGTGAATTCATGATCAGTATTTTTCAATATTGATTTGGCATCAACTTCATATTTATCAAGTTCAATATTCTGATTATAATCTGCAAGAAAGTACACTGATTGTAAGAATCATATTCTGAAAAAGAAAAGCCTTAGATAGATCAAATCTGAAAGAAATTAAATCATTTTCAACACAAAGGCTATTAAACTTTCCATGAGCTCGATAGGGTGTTAGAGAGTCTTCACATGTATTTCAAAGTGTTAATAAATGTTCAAGAATGGTGATAACAATGGTAGAATGCTAGAAGACTGTTCAAAGATGCAAGAAGAATGGGATAGTTTGAGAATGAATTCAAAATAGACTCAAAGAGGGAGCTAGGTAGCAATTTGGATTCATACTAGAGAGGTTACCTACAAGCTAGGAAGGTAGCAAGGAATGAAATGTTTGAAAAAGATTGTAGGATAACGAAATGTCACTGGACTCTAGGGCATTGTGCGGATGTTTCTGCATCGTGCTAGTGTGTGGCAATTCCAACTGGGAAAAGGTCAAAATACTAAGAAATATTACAAACACGACATCCATGACATCAACTTAGGGAGAAAAAGGCAATGGGATGCTAAGCCTTGGCACCATGGGGGGAAAAGGCTAAGGCAAAACACGAAAATGATTTATAAACACACTAGGGTAGACAGACACCAAATTGATTGCAAAACATAGTGTGGTATGCAATTTCAACGTTACACTAACATCCTCATCACAACTATAGTGGAAGTGGGATCCCATAATTTTGTTCAAATCAACGGACAAGAATTGTAGAGCTGTTGGGTTGATGGTCTAGGAATGTTATTCACACATTTTTTGGACACTTTGTGTGGTCCACTTTCTCAATCTTATGCTACAAAAGATTTGGAACAAAATTGTCTAGATCAAAGAGTTGTATGCAGAGGCTAAGGAGATCCAAATGTTCATCACCAACCACCACATCGCAAGGCATATTTAGATCAATTTCAAAATTGAAGCTATTGAAGGTAAGTGAAGCAATATAAAATTAAATGTTTTAGTTCACTTTAGTTACTTAGGAACTTATTTTTTAAAATTTAGTTACTTAATTTGATTGTGTATTCTAATTATTCTTAAAGTTTTTCTTTAATTATTTTATTTTTCATTTTTGAATAGATTGTTGAGACCCATTCCACCTTTAACACAATTGTCTTGAGATGACTTTGAAGATTCGAGAGGCACTTTTTTAACATGGTCATTAGCCAAACTCGATCCATATGGAGGCAAGGCAACACTGAGAGGACAACAAATATTAAATGGATGATCTTAGATGACTCTTGGTGGTACTGTGTGGAGTATCTCCTTAGTTTAGTTGAGCTCGTTTTGAGCATGATCCATAATATTTGACATGTACAAGCCTTGCTTTGGAGAGATCTATGATGGCATCGATTCAATGATTGAGAAAATGAAAACTATCATAGATCAGAAAGAGCGAGATTATGAAAAAACTTTCTTCAAACAAGTGTACAAAATGATTGAAGAGAGTTGGAACACAATGACCACCTCACTACATCTTCTTGCCTTTGCATAGAGTCTAAAATTCTAGTGTTAAGATTTTTTCTGTGCTGATGAGCATTGCCCCATATAGAGATTATGAAGTCATAAAGGGTACAAGGCAATATTTCATAGGCTCTTCTATGATCCTGATTTGTAGGATGTAGTCACAAGTGAGTTCATTGATTTTGTACACTCCGATGGTCAAAGTATTGAGGCTCTTCATGATCAGTTCAAGAAGAATGCTCACAGTTGGTGGCACTTCCATGTCCAACAAATCCAACACCTACAACCTTCTGCAAACAAAATTATATTGTAAGTTTAATGAATTTTAATTTTTTAATTTTTGAAGTATTAGTTATAATTTTTAATTTTAATTTTTTTAGAAAGCATGACTTTCAATTTTGTCTTCATAGATTGCTAGTTCATCTATATGAGAAGAATTGAAGCACATACTCTTTCATCCACTTAGTAAAGCGCAATATATTGCACTAAAAAAAAATTAGAGAACCTAGTGATGTGCATTACAATTTGCACCTCCTTTCACACAAACAACATGGCTACAAGGAAGGGGACACGAAGTTGTGGGATGTGGAGTCAGAACATACTGAATTGGATGCTTCGACTTCCCAACATGTTGTGCTAAGGAGTCCAAAAGTGAGCACATTTTTAGTGCAAGTGGCAGTGGCACTGCATGTGGTTCTTCAAATGTTCCTACATCATCTAATGTCAATAATGATGATGGTGTTGATGATTTAGAAAATCCTTACAATGCTGAAAAGTGATTGTTGAACTTGATATTCTTATTATTTTAATATTGAACTTGAAGTTTGAATATTGAATATTTAATAATACTTATCATTTATGTTTTAAATGTCATTCAAGTTTATGATGGTTCTGTTGATTATATAATGCTATGTGGCATTCTAAACTTAATTCTTGCTTTTAGGCTGCATATTTTGTATAGATGAACAGAAAATGAACCCGACTCCCCAAAAAATTTGCCAGATCCATGAACTGAATCTGTGAACTTGCAAGGATACAAACCAGAATTGGCAACATAGCTTTTATGATTTTATCCTCTTGCTGTGCATTTTCTATCAACTAAGGACGAGTCTCTGGTTCATTTCTTGATTTTCTAACTGCTGCTTTTAAAATTTCTATTGAGTAGGCAAGCAATGTTTGAGTAAAAGCACCAAATTGATTTCTGTATGTCCAGTGTTGAATTAGCCATTATCATATGATAAACTTTAGATCGCAATTTGCTTGTGGAGTTGCTCATCAGCATTTTGTAATGAACCACTATGAAAATGTTTTCAGATGCTTTTATTCTGTAAGACTAATGTGTATATAAAATAGTGTGTTAGTTTGTTGTGACATCAACAGTCAAAAGAGAAAAATATTTGGAGTTGTTTTCGTTTGAAGTCTTGCAATTGTTTATGTGCAGAGAGTTCATTGAGTTTCAGCTACCCACATTCAAGCAGCAAAATCCTCAATTGGAAGTGGTCCCATTATTGAAGCGGGGAAAGCATCCACATTTGAGAGGATATTATAGTGAGTTTTTCTATGCTTACCTGCATTTTAGTACTGCATGTATTCTGTAATATCTCAAATGATCAGTGGAGCTAGAAACGTCTTATCGACTGATGCAAACTGTTGATCTAATGTGTAGGGGACAAAACAGTACGAATAGACTGTGTCAAAAATATGGACCCTAAAGATATTTTGTTACGAGCAATAAGACTCCGAAACGCCCTAGGAGGAGAAGTTAGGAAACTGAAAAGTCGGCACATGACTAAAAATAGGAGCGTTCAAGGAACTTGGACTACAGCGACCAGGATCTAAATTGTGTGATTACAAATTAATGCTCAGTAAATTATGCAAATTTATGCTCAAACCGAGTCGTCTCTTGTTGGTAGAGTTTATAACTTGGATATCTTTGATGTTTTATGCAAAGCTAGCCCTGGAAAGCTGTCGCTTAAACATTCTTTTCTTTCTCTTTTGAATGCTATTCATAAGCATGTAGTTTGATGTAGGAAATTTAACTGTGACAAAATAGTGCTCATTGATTTCACCCGGTATTAACATCACTTTCTTTTGTTTTTACTAAGAATTTGTATGGTTTCTTAGCGGGGAATCAGGTATTTGGATGACAGCAAAGGATATAAGTTTGCCGCCTTGGATAGAAAATAAATGTCCCTTGTCCAATATATGCAAAATTGAGCAATTCTTAGTGGATGGAAACATTTTACCACAGAATTTGGATGGTGTCAAACAATATTGCTTGGCAAATTATTCATGAATGCGTTTTTGTCATTATGATATCTAGGTCTGAATATTTGATTTTCATTTCACTTCCGTTTTCACACCTTGTATTTGAGGAGGATAAGAAGAAAACAATAATAAACACTGATACATTAATGTTAATATATTTTAATTTTCTATCTTTTATCAACATTGTGTGATGACCTAAACTTTCGCAAGGTTAACATGCCCATAGATCTCTGTGAGATCCAATATGAACATCAAGAATGAAATAAATTATAAGCTTACTTATAAATGCAAAAAACAAGAAAAAGAAATGGTAGGAGAAAATGTGAGTTTATGTGAGGGGGCAGCAGAGCATGGAGAGAGAATTTCTATTTGGTAGTGCGTTACCCTAATAGCATAGATCATTTTAAAACGGATCTGATGTGTTTGAAAGATACTTGAAAGATTTGATGTGCCAACCGTATGCCCTTACAGATATGTCAAGGTAGGAAACACAACTCGAGTCTTTTGGGTAACTCCGAACACATATTAGATCCATGTTCAAAAGGATCTGTGCTAGTAATATTAATTCAAAATATTACGGCAATTATTAGAAATGTAGGATTTGTGGATCTAGGTATAGCATTTCAAGTTTATTGGTTTTAGGATATTAATTCAATATTTTAAAATATCAGGGTTATATTGTTCAATTTCATAGCTTCAAGGGGCTTAAAGTTGGGTTTCAAGGGTAATGATTCTAGAGTTGAGGGCTCCATGTTCAAGGTTTCATATTTTGGATTATGGGTACGAGTGCTTTGAATTGAGTTCTAATGTTTTAAGTTATGGGTTGCAAATTTCAAGATTCTAGGATAAAGATTTAATGAAAAGAGCAAAAGATCTCTTCATTACCTTGAAAACATTGAAAGCATAAATCTCCAAATGCATTTTGAGTTAATGTACATCAATATATTCAAAATGGTTCATAAACAAATCTATTTAATGGAAACTCTCGATGTTCTCTAGCCTGTTGATAAGCAAAATAAATTTAATAAAATTCCATAGGAAACATGTGAAATGTATTTGAGTAAAATTAATAAAATGTCACATGGCAAAATTCACAAAAAAAAAAAAAAATTGTTCCACAAGTGCTTAGCAACATGGTAACAATCTACTCTCCATATCCATCTCTACACCTTGAAAGTCCTAGTTGATATGAGCATAAAATGTCTATTCTTTTATAGGTATTCATGGTAACATGTAAGATTTCTCTTTGTTCTTGTCCATCCCCAAATGCAAATTGATTCCCTATTTTATGATTTGAACTTAGGAATGGGCTTCTTTTTAATTTTGTATAATTTTAGGTAGAAGCTTTACCAATGAGTTGTTGACATGAATCCCACAAACACGGGTTTCTATGTTGTTAGAATTAGCTAACATGCCCTAAGCTAAGTTTATTTGGACTTCAATTATGTCTCCATAGTGGTGATACTTGAAGTTCATCCATGGTAACCAACTGTGGATCATTTCTCGCATAGATGCTTTGACTTCTCATAAGGCAACATTTGGAAATTATATTACCAATAAAAGAATCAATTCAATTGGAATATTTATTAAAAATTTGGTTGTGCATATATATATATATATATATATATATATATATATATATATATATATATTGAATGGTCTCTATATTGCCATTTAAAAATAGTGTTATACATATTTACAAAAAAAATGTGGGTGGAAAAAGTCACAACCCTAAAGTCCATACAAGACATCAATGTGGAGCAAGATAACAAAAAACATAAAATATGTCGTTAGACAATTAGAATGCATGTAGAAGGAAGAGGAGGGAGATCTTGGTCATCCGATTTGTCTTATACATCAACAAGGTTTGGGGTAACCACATGAGGGCCCATCCATCATTATTATTAACATTTTCTTCTTGATTTTCTTCAATAATCACTGGAGTAGGAGATATGGCAAGAGCTAGACAAGGAAATTTGCTAGAGTTTGACCAACCAAAAGATCCTCTAACAAGTGACGAAGAGCTAGAGCATCTTCTTGAGCATGATCCCTTCTCACGAGAAGAGGAGAAGCTTGAGAATGAGTCTTTTGATGGCCATAGGTAGGCTAGCTACAACCACGACAACACCCACGAGGAGATCAACCTCGATAGGAGGTGGGAGGCGAGGATACCCTAGCCACAACATAAGGGGCATTACTTCAGTGATCTAGTAACACCTATAAGTGAGCCACCTCAAATTCAACTTTATTAGCTTGTATTTGAATCTACAATAACACATTAGAACAAATCAATGGTTTAGAATAAATAAATAAATGATGTTGAACAAAACATCTTAAAAAATTAGTAAAATTTATATCTTTCCATATGCTTAACAAAATCTCCACCATGAAAGCATACCATATCTAAATGAATTTGTGAGATATGTGAGGCTAATCCCCTAATAGGACCATATGCCAGGAAGATGACTTGTATTTGAACAAGTTGAAGAAGTTATGTATCTAGGACCAAACATCCTAATCTCTAGGACAAAACCAAAAGAGATTGAGAGACTCTTGATATCTATGAAACGAGAATTGATGATCAAGAACACCAAAATGGGATAATTTGGAACTAATGAGGAGGCCTTGAAATAAAAGAAACCAAGTGAGCCAATTTAGGCTCCAACATTGTTGACCATATGGTGTGGAACTTGTGTTGCTAGACTAACTACAAATGGCACTGTTGATTCAAGGTGGGCACCATGGGAAAATGAGGGGAAAGACAACGATACTCTTGTTGAGGCTTATAATTCTGAAAAATAGTATCTAGAGACCATTTCCAATCTTTCCACCAAAGTTTACATTATCTAATACTAATTTAATGAACCATATTAGCTAGAATGGTTTCTATAATTGTGTCAAAAGTTTCTCAATCCTTGTTGGAAAATTGAAATTGAGCCTTGGATTCATTCCAGAAGAAGAGAAGGTATCTAAAGGTATTTTGATTCCCTTTCTGAAAAATCTTAAGAACATGAACCAAAGAGCCTTTGCAAGAAAGTGATTCTAACACTTAAAAATAGGAGACCGCCAAATGTCTTATTGATTTATGAAAAGACCAGTTTGAAAACCATAAACATTCTAGAGAAGCCAAAGCTTCATACTTTTCCAAGCCCTCCAAATTGTTACATTCCCACGTCCACCACTTCCACGGCGAGTGATTGTGGAAGGAAAAAAAGAAATTTATAAATAAAAAGGGTATTTACGATAATAGGATGGACGATACAACAAGGGGTATGGGCCTCCATAAAATTTTGGAGAATAGTAGTCAATGTGGTAAGGCCAATATAGTCACCACGTGAAGGTATGGGCCTCCATAAAAGTTTGGAGAATAGTAGTCAATGTGGTCAGGCCAATATGGTCACCACGTGAAGGTTATGGGGCTCCACAACCTTTTCCAGCATTCCTCCAGCTTGCATCGTAATGAGAGCTTTTGGGCAGGCTATGGACTATTATAAAATCATAAATGAAGGTGGAAAGATGGATGTAGAAGAGAGAAGACAGAGAGAAATTGTGAGAGAGTAAGGCATGGGGAGATAACACAGAGCCCTGGGAGAAGAAAATAGAGAATCACGTGGGAGGAAGAGCAAGCAGTGAAAAGAAAAAGGAAGACAAATAATTGCAAGAGAGAGAGAGCGCACAAAGATCATAGGAAAATGTGAGAAAAAGATTGTGTGGAAATGGGTCAACAAGAGAAGAATGCAGAGAAATTCACGTGGAAAAAGGTAGTCGAACGAGTGAATGGAGATGTCTAAATGGAGTAGAGTCATAGAGTTGTTGAGAGGGTTCTATTTTGGAAGGAAAATGTGAGAGAAAGGGAATAAAGGAAATGAGATGGGGGTAATTGTGATTGCCATGTCAGACATTTATGCAGAAGTATGAGAGCATGGAGGAGGCACAAAGGTGATTCAGGAGTCCATAACAGTTGGCATTGTTCTCCCTTCCTATGCCAAAGATGAGAGCTTTGGAATAGGTTATGGATGCCCATCAAACCACAATGAATATAGATTTTTGTTAGAGGACATTAATGTGGGAGGAAAGGAGAATATAGAGAATCGTAAGGGAAGAGAGAATCACATGGGAGGAAGCACAAGGGAGGTGGATGACTCTGTTCTGGATGTAGATAAGGGGCAATTTGTCAACCCATTAGTCTCCTACACAGATGCAGTGCCATTGCATATGGACAATACATAAAAGATAACAAATGCATCCTTTGATTGTTTCGAGCAATGAACTATAGCAAAAGTCTTAAATCAAGAGGACTTCTCAATATGTCTCCTTCTCTCCACCTGAGCAGCTAAGATTGGGTCAGCTGTCATCAACTTTTTGTGATCACAGTAACATTCAATTTATAAGATTTATTTGTCTAGTAAATCTTGCTTATATTTGAGTATAGATGTAGAGGCATAAATGAGTTTCAAATCAATTGTTCTTAGCAATATTGTATCATTTTGTTGGAATGTAATTGGGAGTGTTATACTTAGTCACAACAAAATTGTATTCATGTCACTACAGGATTTGACCCCAATTTCCGACGGCCTTTCGTCGGAATCTCGACGATACATTGTCAGTCGGTCGACGATTAACAGAAGTCAGCGTCGTCGCTCAAATTTCGTCTACATCCCGACGGGCTGCAAAACGTTGACCTCACGACGCACGCTCGTCGGAACCGCAACGCCAACTTCGTCGATTGCGCGACGAACAGTGCCCGGATGACGGGAGGCATACCTTCGCCAAACCGTCGGATTAACAACGTAAGTCCGTCACCATTACGACACAAATTCGACGTATTGGCAATATCGTTGAGAGATCAATATTGTTATAGCGATCAAAATTGCCTGAGAAGATATTTCGAGAGGACTGGATTTTTGTCTTAGCGATAACTTTTCATCGTCGAGATACACATCTTGTCTCATCAACGAAGCACAAGGGAAGCATATCGGCAAGACATATATTATCGGAGTAAGTTTTGAAGGTCTACCCGAGCAGCGATATGATGTCGATAAGATTACATTGGCGGGAGTCTTGGAGACATAATTTAGATTGAAATAGCGACAGAAGTTCGTCGAACGAGCGATGAAATAGGCAAGTCATTACGGTGAAACTTCGTCAGATAGATTGCAAATTCGTCAGACATTTTTGCGGTTCGTCATATATTTGACGAGAAAGTGCACTTTTTTTTAAAAAACCTATTCGTTGAAAGATCAAGACTATTACAGCGATCAAAATTGCCTGAGAAGATATATCGAGAGGATTGGTTTTTTGTCTCAGCGATAACTTTTCATCGGCGAGATACACATATTGTCTCATCGAGGGAAGCATATCGGCAAGACATATATCATTGGAGTAAGTTCTGAATGTCTACCCGAGCAGCTATATGAAGTCGATAAGCTTACTTCGACATGGATCTTGGCGACATAATTTAGATTGACATAGCGACAGAAGTTCGTCGAACGAGCGACGAAATAGGCAAGTCATTACGGCGAAACTTCGTCAGATACATTGCACATTCGTCGGACGTTTTTGCGGTTCGTCATATATTCGACGAGAAAGTGCACTTTTTTTTTAAAAACCTTTTCGTTGAAAGATCAAGACTATTACAGCAATCAAAATTGCCTGAGAAGATATATAGGGAGGATTGGTTTTTTGTCTCAGCAATAACTTTTCATCGGCGAGATACACATATTGTCTCATCAAGGGAAGCATATCAACAAGACATATATCATCGGAGTAAGTTTTGAATGTCTACCCGAGCAGCTATATGATGTCGATAAGCTTACTTCAACATGAGTCTTGGCGACATAATTTAGATTGAAATAGCGACAGAAGTTCATCGAACGAGCGACAAAATAGGCAAGTCATTACGGTGAAACTTCATTGGATACATTGCAAATTCGTCGAATGCTTTTTGAGGTTTGTCATAAAATCGACGAGAAAGTGCACTTTTTTTTAAAAAACCTATTCGTTGAAATGTAGGCATATCAATGAAAGATGAAGACTATTACAGCAATCAAAATTGCCTGAGAAAATATATCGGGAGGACTGATTTTCTATCTCAGCGATAACTTTTCATCGGCGAGATACACATATTGTCTCATCGAGGGAAGCATATCGGCAAGACATATATCATCGGAGTAAGTTCTAAAGGTCTACCCGAGCAGCTATATGACGCCGATAAGATTACATCAGCAGGAGTCTTGGTGACATAGTTTAGATTGAAATAGCGACAAAAGTTCGTCGAACGAGCGATGAAATAGGCAAGTCATTACGGCGAAACTTCGTCGAATACATTGCGAATTCATCGGACGTTTTTGCGGTTCATCGTAAATTTGACGAGAAAGTGCATTTTTTTTTTATAACCTATTCGTTGAAAGATCAAGACTATTATAGCGATATGAGGCCTATTTGTAGCAACAATAATGATAACTATTTTCTTGGCTGTCATACAAGCCATCTCCATCAACAGAGCTTTGAAACCAAATCCACACACAACACAATATTCATAGTGAAAAGTTAGCACTTTCTTTCATATTTGCAGATTGGTTTGATGCTTCAAACGATGCATTTCTTATATTGAAAAGTGCATTACTTATGTTTTTGAGCTTCTCTTTGTTTTGAGAGTAGTTTAATAATCTCTACTTAACAGGGCCAACCACATGAGGGTGGAAGCTCATTTGGCCCTTCACCGCCCCCCCCTCCCCCTCACATCACTCTCAATTCCCCATACCCGATCATATAACATTAATCATTCATCCATCCATTATAACATATAACATTCATTCATTCATCCATTAATAACATATAACATTCATTCATTAACATATAACATTTTTTCATTAACATATTCAGATTCATTCATTAACATATTTCATTTTTTTGTTTTTACATATTATCAAAAATATGGCTGTCATAATATGATTACAATCATTTTATTTTTTTTTGTTTCTTTTTTGCAGCTAAAAAAAGTTGAAGTGGAGTATCATTTTCAAAATCATATGTCCCCCCTTGAGTTTTTCTAAGCTCTGCTTGTGATCTTAATGTACGCCTAGTCGTGTACTCACAATCGCGTGGATGCGGCTGCAAGGGGGGGTCTGCTGCAATAGCAAAGAAATGTTAAATTGATATGTTTTATTATTATTGTTACACGTATTTCATTAATTAAAAGAACATCAGAGTGGTGCTCTTTACCTGATTGAGCCACATCATGTTCCTGATATTGTATTATAGCCTCTCAACATGTTGAACACCCTCTAAATCCTGATCTGGAGTTGAAACACGAAAGATTACATTAATTAATACACCAATTGCAATTAAAAATGTTTAAAAGAACATTAGAGTGGTCCTGCTTACCTAATGGAGCCACATCATGTTCTTGATCTTGTCTAGCTTGATCATGCTCAACATGTTGATCACGCTCTACGTGTTCTAAAGTTGAAACACGAAAGTTTACATTCATTAATACACTAAATGCAATTAAAGATGTTTAATTGTATTAATCCATACTGCATTTTGTATAGCACATGAATACATCTAGTACCGGGATGCACACCATGGCCTTCATCGGCAGGTTGCGCTCCACCCTCACCAGGCTACATTCCAATGTCATGTGCAGGATTATTATTGTTTATCTGTGTAAAACAAATAGGCACATTATTATGGTGGAAATTAATATTGAACAAATTGCACAAGTATTCAATTTGAAATAAAATTTATTGAGTTTATTTACCTACGTGTTGGATGCAGTGGAAGATTGTGTTTGCCCAGTTCAGACTCTTAGCTGTTCAGTCAGGGCTCCATAGCCTTGGTTGAAGGCAATCTTTAGGTCCTTTTGTGTGGGCACTCTGTTGAAATCAAAGCCCTGCATTTTTGCATGCAATCATGAATTTTGCTTCTATGATGTGATAAAACCAAAATTGTTTGCAATTTATTATTTGGATGCAATATTTCATTTATTGATACTTACAAATCGTGCGGCTACTTTCATATAACCACTAGAGCCAAGTTTGTGTTGCCTGTGTTTTTCTAGTCTTGCCTTTGTTGCCTTCGATGTGTCGAGCAACCTATGAAAAATTTGAAATACGTTAGATTATGTAAAAAGAAAGATTAATCAGTATATAATTAAATTGTTGATAGTATTACATACCTTCCTTGGCTCGGTAGTATCTTTCCTTTCTTCTTTTCAACCTTCTCCTTTCCATCCGACACCAAGTCCTTCCACTCCCTTTCTGGAATCATGGGGGGATGCTCGTACTTTCTATTCTTCTCTAAATGTGACCTATATTGGTCCCTCACATACTTTAGAGAGGTACCAGCTTTCTTAAGGACCTTGGTTTGGTTGAATGTTTTATCACCGAACAACACAACTAAACAGTTAATGAACTCATTTTTTAAATCTTGATTTTGGGCATTCCACCGTGTACGTATGGTGGGCCCGAAGAGCTCCAATGAAATATCACTTAGATGTTTATAAAAAACATCATTTCCTATAATTATAATGTAGGCAAATATTGCCATTTTGTAAATCAATATAGTAGGGCGCTATCCCCACTGTTAGCACTTAATTAAAAAATAATAATAATAATTAAAACATTTTAAAGTACCTGGGACCTTCTCTATCTTTATGGGAAGGAAATCCTTGGTCACCACAAATGTGACCAGCAATGTTCCCGTACTAGTAATATGGGAAGATCCAGGAAATGCTGCTAAAACATCACCAGTAGTAGTGGCCTCTGCATCCACAGGTATTGACACATGTAGTGGCATGTGTTCGCTGCCAGAAGGTGGACTACCGAATGCCTGTATGGTATTTGTTGCCGACATTTTAGACGACAATATAGGCACAGATGATGGGGTCGGATGATGTGTTGTATGCGCAAGAAGATTAGGATTGACACTTGTACCATCCCCTACTTCCTGGGAAACACTTGCAATACCTTGATCACGGCCAGCAGCATGATCATGAGGACGCAAATAATCCTGTAAAAATAACACATATTTTAGTTCATGACATAAAAGAGTACAAAATATAAAATCATGAATGAACTTATGTTATAATTAAAGATCTCATGACAGCTTACTTCCAAGTTTTGTGCTCTCTCAGACAATATTTGAACCCTTTCTCTTATCTCATATGTTTGAGGCACTACGAATACCAACTGAAGGATTTCTTGATTGCATTTTTTTGGGCCTTCCTCATCATATCCACAGGGTTTGTCGAAAATGCGATGTCATCATCGCATAATAGTGACTGCACCTCCATATGGATGCTCTCGTATACTACTGGTGCCTTTCCCCGATCAACCAACTGCAACAAGAATATTAAAAACATTATCAAAATTAACCCAATAAACTCATGAAAAAAACATAATAATAAAACATTTTGCTCGTATCTAATTTGTACAATTACAATGACATAAACCTGTCGGATAGAAGCGCCTGAAGATGGATCGCGATCTGTGCTCTGCGCCGGAGCCTTCCTCGTATGATCAATGTCTCGCTGTGACAAAAATTAAATATAAAAAACATTACCAAAATGAAACCAATAGACTTACGAAAAAAAACATAATAATAAAATGGTATATTGGAGTCATTAATTGGAGGTTGGGTAAAATGGTATATATATAGTACATACCACCCCCATAGCAATTGTGTTTGTATCTAAGCGATTCAAATTATAATCGATTAGCAACTCTTCCCCTGCATTTATTGATTTTATCGCACATACGAATACACGGTTTCCCTCTCGCGCCTCGAATATACAATTGGGTTGCTTATTTGTTGACCCAGGTCGTGTACTATTTATAAACCCTGCAATATTCCCTGATGCTTTTGGCCTCCCGTCAATGTACCTAGCCACTCTTTTATTTTGATCCTTATCTTTTAGTTGTATATAATTTGTTGATAGTGCATACCTACGCATACTTCGTGTATATCGAACCAGTTGCATCCAATCTTTGTAACTGTAACAAGGTCCAACATACTCCATCAATTTAGTAACTTTGTCGTAACAGAATTTTATGCCGTCCATGCAAAATAGGCCCAAACCATGTAATGACGATGGTGCTATGCGATATATCCTCTCGTTGACACAAAGATCAGTGTTTATTGGAGGAAGTTCCTTAGGTGCCCATTGTTTTTGTAGATGTTTGTACCTCAAGGGCACCTCGATGTCGCCTATGCTCTCATCATCATAAGAACATGACCCCCCTTCAATAAGAAAAAATTTCATGCGTTTACGGAATTTTCTTCTAATCTTTTGACCTCTAGTTGATCTCCCTCTTTTAGACCTACTACATGTCTCACTTTCCTCTTCTCTTCCTGAATTTCCCTCGCTTGAGGAGACAAATCTGACAAATACCTATTTTGTGGTGCCTGCACTCATAAGGATGTTGGATGAAGTTCTTTCATGGTGATGTGATCCGAAGGTGACATTATGATTAATTTATCATTTCATCGGTAGAAATTGACAGGTTATAAGGTAATCAAGTCTTGATAGATTGCAAGTTATTGTTACTACCGTCCAAATGTGTCCATCACAAATCAAATCTACTTAACGTCTTTGTGCAACGTCTTTGCAAGCATAAAGTAACTTCAAATGATATTTTGGAGTTAGTTCTTTCTTCTTTCAGCAAGTATTGTAGCTCATTTTTGGAGCTTTCAAGAAAAAGATAGCATTGTAACTCATTTTCACAGACTTGTACTCAGCTATATTTTTACCTTTCAATCAATAAAAGCAAGCTATTTTTCCTTCTCAATACTAGATATTGTGTGATAACATGAAATTATTGATATTTCCTTGTGATGATAATGTTTATCCTTGGTTCTAGTCTAGTTTCTCATAGCCTTTGTACAAAAGTGCATGTTTGTGCAGGTCATAGTTTGTGTTCTACCAGTTCTATGTAGGATTCAATTGTGAAGTCAAACATTCGAGCCTCTAGGAAGGTCATTTGTTGTTCCACTTGAGTTTTTCCATAAAATTCAAAGCCTATCTATGAAATACTTATGCAAAACATGTCAAAACTGAGTTATGTATATTGCAGTGAGTTTTATTGATCACATTGTGTGTCAAAACAACATTACAAATCCTTAATATTTGGTGCATCACGCTAGGAGTTAGTTTTATTTCATGTTTCCTCCTTACCCTTTTCCCAACAAGTAGTTTTAGGTGACTACCATAAGAGCCAACTTACTCTAGAGGTTCTTTTTTTCTCTAGGTAACCCACAACCTAGAAAATTCCCATGTTTCACCAATATGTTAAGTTCTGCAGCTTAGGAGGGGTACAATATTGAGAGATAACAGTTATTGGCATGCTTGGTGGGACTAGTATGATGAACTTATCATCAAAATACTGAGAGATTTGGTGTTTTACTCAGTATTATTAGCCTTTGGAGGCAATATAAACAACACCATGGTGACTCTAATTACATATCAGTTGGTTTTAGTAGTCCAAATGCATGCAACCAAGAAGAGGAAAGTGTAGTAGAATCTAAGCCAATTAAAATTCCAAGTTTTAAAAGTTTTTCTTCAAACCAATAGTTGATTCGTAACCAAGAGAAGCCCTTTCAAATCCCCTTACCAGTTGAATCTAACATGGACAACTATGATGAAATTGTTAAGTTGGAAGAGCATGTGTTAACAATCCCAAGCTTCAAGAAAATCACTTCTTCTCTTCCTCAAGAGTTACCAAAGCCTCCTATACTAGCCAATCCTCTATCAACACTCCCTAAAGCTTTTGAGGAGTTGCTCGATCATTTCAAATAGGAGGAGGTCGAGCTAGTAGTGAAACAAGAGTTTTTGTTTTCAATTCAAGACTCAAAACTGATTAAGGATCTTCCTCAAGTGGAAAGAACTTGTGAGGTAAGTTATGAGGAGGCAAAAGAGATATCTATTGTTTATAAGCCTATGAATGGTGTGAATAATGAAAAATCTAAACTTTTTCAAGTAGAAGTCGTTGGTGATTAGTTGGAAATCAATGTACAAGGAAACTGGATGGGTTAGAAGGAAGAGTTGATCTTCCCATTTGATGAGTTGTCTTGTTTTGTTGTGCAGGATGAAGATTCGAAGCAACAAGAAGATATCAAACAATTCGATGAGTTGTTGGTTAAAGAGGAAAAATCAAACATGGATCAACAGGAATAATATGGTCTTGATGAGGAGTCTATTCTCTCAAGTCAAGAAACTTATCATGAAGTTGATTTGCAAGATCTTAGCTATTTGGAGGAACTTCCTTTCTGCTGTACAAAAGAGCTTAAGGTTGGTATAACAAATGAAAGTTTTTTGGAAGAGGCTACTACATTGTTTGAACATTTACCTTCGCTCATTGAAGAATAAAATCCTGATTTGGAGTGTACTAATGAGGATTTTGAGCTTGGACCAATAAGAGCCTTCCAAGAGCTAATAGCTTTGATGAGTTATTAGCTATCTTAATGGAAGAGGATGGTCCATTGACCATGGATGAGGAATCAACATGGAAATTTATCATGTAAGGTGAAGGTAATGATGTTATTTCTAATCATTCAAATTGTCTTCTCTCTTGTCTAAACTTAGCCATGAAACAGGACAACCATAAAAAAGGTAGAAAGGTTTGAAGAATGCAATCATGATAATATTATATCAACCTTATTGGGTTCTTTGAAAGAAGAATAAAACCATGAAGTTCCAAATCAATTTCTTGTACCACAAGAGCACCATAAGAGTAAGATGAAGGATATGACCACACCAAAAGAGGAAAAAGGAAAAACCAATCTAAAGCTTTCAAGGGGATGTCCTATCAGGCATCTAACTAGGATGGAAACTAGCAATGCATCACAAGTCATTATTGCGCCCAAGCATGAGGACTCTATCCTACTATCCTATCCATTTTAAGATAACATGAATGGTAAGTGGATTTGTGGATTTGTTTTCTCCATTTATGAGGCATTGCAATAGTTGGTTAAACATCTATCATTTCTTCATTTCCTCTTTGATGCTCACAAACATATGGAGCATTACAAGTTGCAAAGAAAGGGTAGCTACTTTCATGAACCAGTTAATGGTTTTATTTAGGTATTCCTTTCCTCAGTTAGTCTAGGTTAGGATAGTTTTTTTTTTAAGTGAATAAGTTTTGTTTGCACAGTTAGTTTGTTTTGATTCATTTGGTAGGTTGAATAAGGTTGGTAGGTGTTATGCACTATTTTGGATGAGTTACAACATTATGCAAGACTATTTCTCAAGTCTTGTCAAGTTCCAAGAGTCGACACCATGCCCAATGGATAAGTTTAGGCAACTGGTGAGGATGTTTAGCAGGCAAACATATAGAAGATGTCACCAATTTTTTTACCTAATTTAGCTTCTAACTCAATCAAGTAAAGTTGGGATAGTTTTTGCAAAAATAAAGATAAAGGTACACATTCAATTCTACTAAGTTCCATTCATATACACAAAAGTATTATCAAATGAATTGCAGTTCATTATGCAAATGTATACAAGAGAAAGATTGCACAAAATTTTCACAAATGTCTTTTATTGATAATTACAAATGTATGGTGTCCCATACAAGTTGTGGGAATAACTATTTCAATACAATATAAGACATAAACTATACATTTGAATAAATAGAAAGAAAGAGCATATGGAAAGAGTATGGATCTGGCATTGCCTAAATGATGAACCCCAAAGTTGAACTGTTGCCTAAATGATACACCCCAAAGTTGAACTGTTGCATCATTGGAAAAGTATGATCAAATTCATCTATTATGAAGAATTGGTCTATGTGCCTCTAGTAATCACTATTAAAATGTGAAAGACAAAGCTATTTTATTTTTTCTGTCTTATCTTATACCATTTTACGAGAATGGGGGGGCCAATGTGCGAGAAGATCTTTGGAAACTATGCATGAAAATTGCAGGTTAAAGAGAATGGGGGTGCCAAACTTACAGTACTCATTGTCCCTTGGTCGTCGATTTTCCCTGAGTGCCCTCAACCTGGTCCTTGACGCTAGTATTGACCTTGTTTTAGCTCCAAACTCTTTGTCGACGCTGGTATTGACCTTTCACTTGTCCAATTTGACGAGCTACAACCCGCTTTAGTTAGGTTTTAGAGTATGTTAATTAAATTTTAAAAAATTATGGCGCCATTTAGAGTAGTGAATATAAAGTAAGCCAATCCTATTATAGTCATGAGGGAAATAATAAAACTCCTAGGATACTTTGTGAAACCATTTTCCTTGGTTAAAGGGAGGCCATAAAATATACCTTTGGATTTTTTCAATCTTCAAATATGAGGATTTGCAAGGTTCTTAGCAACATGAGTAATGGAAATGTGTGCAACAAGAAATTTTGAACACACATGGAATCTCCTTGCCAAAGAAAGGGGCTTCATAATTTAATATGATAATTTTTCTCAGCTCTAGAATCAACTTTTAAATCTTCTCCTAATAGGGCCAAAATCACATCTTCTTGTGTTTGAGAAGTCACTAGCACTAAATATAACCGTCAAGCAACTTTTCATCAAGATTATAACATCACCGTCGATTTTGAGCACGTGCATCTCGGAGCCGCTTTAGTAACCTGTCATATAATGTACTAAAACTCGACATAAATATTAAAGCACTTTGATTAATAGTAATGTTATAATATTAATATATTATATAACAATATTATATTACATTATATGAATTATAATGATATATTTGATATATTAAGATTATAAATAATCTATGTATAGATTAATAGTAATCATATTAGATTATTAATATTATTGGTATGTTATTAATAATATTAATATTGTATTAGATTAATAATAATTATAATATTGTTAAATGATTAATTATATTACAAATGAATGCTGCTTTCAAATTCTTAGCTTTGAATGAATGGTTGAAGCACCAATGTTGAATGTTGCAACTCTAGTAGGCATGAATAGAAGTAGAGGAGATTGTTTGGGAGAAGAATTTTTTCTAGTGCTAGGTTATGTGTTAGGTTATATAGGGTTAGGTTATATAGTGTTTGAGCCTAGCCTCAAACACTACAATTAGGGTTAGGTTATGTGTTTTCTTTAGGGTTAGGTTTGGGATTAGGTTTATGGTTATGGTTAGAGTTTAGGGTAATCCAAATCATAACCTAACCCTTTCTCTCAAAACCTTAACCTTGACCCTAACCCTCACCTTTATCCTATCTTTATAACCCTAACCACAACCAAAACTCTAACCCCAACCCTAACCCTAATTAGCTAACCCTAAATATTATTTATTTTATTAATTAGTTGCATTCACTCTAATAACCCTAAACCTATCCCTAAACTTAACCCTAGCCTTATCCCTGGCCCTAATCCTAACCCCAACTCTAAGCCAAATATAAAAACAACCCTTAATCATAATTACAATAACCCTAAAACTTCATTCTAGATATAACCCTAATACTATAATCCCTAATTGTAATACTAAACCCTAACCCTAATTTCATATCTAATCCCAACCATAACCAAAACTCTAAATCTAACCCTAACCATAAAACATAAACCCTAATCTAACCCTAATCCTAACATTATTTTCCTAACCCTAACCCTAACTCTAAACCTAACACTAACCCGAACACTAAATCCTAACCCTAATTAAATACCCAATCATAACCCTAAATTGTAACATCATCCTTTGAATTGGATACTACATCAAAAATTATGTGTTACAATCATTGCTTCCATTGTTGGCATTTTTACATTGGGATGCATATATTTTTAAAATCAACAAAATCTTTTAATGTCTTGCCAAAATTAATATTATTAATTGTAATATCGAACTTATAAACATGTATCCAATTTAGAACATAAATAATAAATATATGGTAATAGTTTCTTCAAAAAACAAAGTGATGTGGACTAAAAGGACTATAAGGACTATAATGATTATAGAATATACACATAATGGATTTGTTGAAAAGGTTTTAGAAACTTTCAAACAAATGCAATTGGTAGATGCAAAGAAAAATTCCACAACCTGATGGAACTTCATTAAATTGAAGCAAGGGTTAGAGGGTTTCTAAATTACTCAGGGTAACCTTCAATATGGATCGGTCAAAACTCTCTTGTTATGTTTTAATGGTGACTTGTTGCCACGGTGGACCGATCACTTAAGTGAGGTTTCATCCCTCTTGGGTCGTGCTTAATCGACCCTATTTCACCTTATTTACCGGTATTTTTGGCGTAATGGCCCAGGTATTACACCGCCAGAAATTTCAATGCGGACCCCACTTAAATGTTCCATTTGAGGGCTGATGAGTCGTCTGATGACAGAATTCGATCTTGACCGCTTCTTGCAGACCTCGCAGGTTTGTCTGCTGGAGTCATCAAAGTAGTGCGAGGTTCGCGAGATATGGCCACGTGGCATGAATGGATGAATGGGTTTTCTTCCTGAGGTGTTTGATATGACAGGGGACCGTCTTTTCGCCGGTAATAGCCATCAATAATGGGGTAATCATGATCTCTCGCACACCTCGCACGAGCAGAGTAAATATCTGGGAGAGTGTTGCGAGGTTCGCGAGGGAGTGGCATGTGGCTTTTATTTTCATGCCAGTGGGATTATATGGGACCCATTGTGCGGTCTGAGTCTATTCTTTTGCGGGTTTTTGATTGGATATGTTTTCTGAAGGCGTCAACGTGGATTGTCAACATCCATTGACTTGATCTCCACCCTCCATTTGTTAAAGTGCCTCCCGAATTGGCGGTTCATTTATAGGGAAGAAGTGTGTGAGTTCCCCGCATGGCATGTATTACTTGGTTATTGCTTGTGTCATTAATGATACAGGTTTCTTTTCTCCTGAGGATCTCCACCTGATTTCCTCCTGCGTGCGAATAGTGCCATCCTGCTGAGGGTATTCATAGTTATCTGGATCATTAACTGTGCAAGTGCTTGAATTGCCTTCAAGTAATTGTACCCTGCATACTGGCTTGCTCTATAAATGCTAACTGAATTGTATGTAATCAGCACTGCATTCTCTTGTGTCTAAGTGCAGTAAGTTTTTCTTTTGTTTGTGGCTACGCTCTGTTTCTATCATGAGTAAATCAATTAAGCGAAGGAGTGTGAGGCTGGCTTCACTAGTCATGAAGAAATCCAATTCTCCCATGTCTCGCAAGGCTATTATTAGGAACACTGGGAAGAGGCCAGTACATTGTTCGTCCCTGATAATCATCTCGAATTCTGATGAATCTAAGACTGATTCTGATTATCGATACTATTTGGCTTCCCTGGTCGATCGTATGGGAGTGGATGAGGAGGTTCTGGCAATTGAGCCAATGTTTGCATTAGCACCAGGTCCAGTTGTTCGGGAATGTGCTTGTCGGGTTGGTAAAGAGGAGGTGGTGCCATTGCTATCGCAGGCTCAAACTCAGAGCGGTTGCTTGTACCGGGGCCATGTTGCTTCTTCATGATTACTGGCAATGGGTCCATTGGACGTGTCTTCTCTTCTCTTATTGTTCTATCAAGTGGATGTGGATGTGGATATGGACGTGCGCGTGCTTTGCACGAAATTTTTTTTTTCGACTGGTTATTTCATAACCGTTTTGATTCCTTTGTTCATGCACAGTATCATTATGACGAGGAATGTAAATTTGAATTTCATTTTGGTGTTGAAATTCAATTTGGTGTCACAATGTAGCCTAATGCTTGTTGCTCTCCTATTCTATAAAGGAGATTTCATGGCTCATTGTGAAGGGTCAGAAAAATTTTGCAATCCGACACTTGGAAGTTATACAGTCCTCTTTATCGTTAAAGTGTTATGAACATTTTGTTTCAGGAAGTCATCCTGGGGTTAGGTTTATATACAGATTAGTGTGATATGCTTTTTTAATTACTGATATCGAAAGAAATCTATAAAATTAAGATGGTTTACTCTCCTGGGTGTGTGCCATGGATTATGAATAGCTTTATCAAAGATTCATCTGTTCAATTTCAATAGTTAATTGAAAATGTGATTCATTTTCTTGCTTTAACTCAAAGAGTTAATCAAATTCTTGACAAATAAGTTACATGTTCATGGTTGTATATACTCAGGATGCTTGAAGAAGTACTATCTTAATATGCTAAAATATCTCATGATAGTAATGCTATATGAGATGGTTTCATCGTATCAGGATTTTGTTATGTATGACTCTGTTGCCCTATGGATGAAGCACTGGATAATGTTTGTGTCATTTTATTAGTTCAATACTGTAGGTTCTAAGCAAGGATATCCAAATACTGAACACAAAACACTTGAATACAACCTTGTCCTCCTCAGGGAGGTATTATAACAAATAAGTGGGTTAGTTTCGTTGCTCTTGGGTACTGGTAGTCATTCTTTGGTCTGCCAAAACCTTGCGATGATCACTATCCCTTTGAGTTTGTAGGAATTGTAATTTGTACACAGGAAGTGTTCTTACCAATCATGAGACATTCATGTGAACACGTTTAGGTTTACCCACCTTGGTCCTACAGAGCCAAAAGTGTAGGAGAAGTCAGTCCTTTACTGACTCTCGTTAGTTGGCCATTAGTGGTTGTAGTTGTCCTCGATAGGGGTTGGCTACCTCTTAGATATCTGCAACCTCTACATGGATTGTATTTTAAACACCAACACAACCTTCACCAAAATCCTTATTGGTTTCCTTAATATGGGAGATTTGGAACAAGGTATAGACATCCATCAAAGCATAATATGAAGATGATTTTTTTCAAATGTTGTGGTTGTAGATGCCCTTTTAAAATTTATACAAAATGTGGAAGGATAGAAAAAGCTTGTGAACTATTTGACAAAATGTCTCAAAGAATTGTAATGTCTCAATTTATTTTAGTGTCTATTTTGTTATACCCCATGTCCCAAATTGGGTATAACACAATAGACACTAAAACAAATTGATAGATTGTTATGAGGGTAGTGATGGAGACTTTTCTAATTAGAGTGTATTCCATGAGATTACAATTATTTGAGGCATTGTGTCAAATAGTTCATGAGCTTTGTCTATCCTCCCACATTTGCATAGATTTCAAAAGGGCATCTACAACCACAAGATTTGAGAAAATTCATCTTCATATTATGTTTTCCTTATGATTGGTTGAATCTTATACTAAATTAATATGTTCAATTTATGTTTCCTACTTGATCTAACTATCCACAAATGGCAATTTAACAATGGAAAGATATGATCCTACTTTGGTATAAATTGTATATGCAATATCAAGGTATGAATTTATATGTTCAATTAAGAGATGTTAAATGAAATGAATGAAACTAATGTAATGTAAATAAGGGAGACCAGTGCCTTATTGGGTAAAACGGAGTCAAATGAAAGCCTTTAATGAATGGTTTCTATCTAGCAGGTCCTCTAATTGTTTGGCATATAACTATGAGTTTACAACTGGTATAAACATGCAAGAGTGTAATTGATAAACCCTAGTTGAGGCAGAATATCAAATCTAATAATCTGATTCTTCTTAATGATCCAAATGGTATTCCCAGATTACTGTAATTTATTAAAAGGAATTTTAATTCTTCTTTAAAGAATCCAATAAACCAAATCACACAAAAACAACAAATGTGTACTGATAAATAGAATATATACTTGATACTTCAATTTAAACAACCAAGAAACATCAGATTGGAGACAATCAAATAATCACAAGAATCCAACAAACAATTGATACCAGAATGAAGCCACTAAATCAACAGTCTTTCATTATCTCCTTCAAATTTCATACATGCAACATAGTCTCCTTGAATGTCATCATTTCTGAAAATTTAATGCTTACAGCAGTCTATCCTATTCTAATTATATCTTCTACCCCTTAAATTTATCCAACAACGGATACTTATACATCAGTTTACAAAAGGACGTGCCTTTTCAAAAAGGTTTAAAGCATAAAAGGTTTAACAAATCCACTATTAACTAATTTATCTTGAGCCACAAATGGACTGTAGACATATGCTTCGTATAATCCTAGCACTCATGAGTGTCGACATCTCCCAATGCATCGCGGATCACAATCTCCATCATTATCATTTGCTCATTTTGCTCACATGCTACATCCAATATCACATCTTTCACAGTGGCTGTCTCCAGCATCCCTTGGAGTATTGTTTCGCACTCACTTTTCCATGTAGTCGCTTCCTTCATTTTCCCTTCATCATCACATAACTTGGTGAATCTATCTTCGGCAGCCTCTATCAATCCCTGCATATCCCCTTGTAACTCCACATAGGAATCCCTGTGCCTATCCATAATACAATTGACATTTTCAATCTCTTCATTACTAGTAGTGTCCTCCTCCAATTCCTCAATTCTTTCCTGAATTCTACTATCCACTCTCCTGTGTTCCTTTATTGCATCTACGTACTGTGAATGTTTTCCCCAGAGTTTATTTAACCAAGTGGTTAAAACAACCTGCCTTTTTTTTATTATTGTAGCAAATGCATCCATTCTCCCTTGAGAGTATGCAGTTGACCCTTCCCAATGGTCTTTTTTCTGTGAACTCTCACCTTGAGTGAGCATCCTTGTTGGTTTTGTTACACCACCTACCAAGTCTTTCAAGCGTTCATTCTCTCTCAACATCCTCTCATTATTGGTTTTGTACATCTCCCTTTCCCTTATCAATGCTTGGATTTGGGCTTTATTCAACTTGGCTATATTTATCCCAATATCAGCAGTCGCTACAGGATCAACCTCCCCAGCCTTCAAGGTCATGACATGTCCGAATGCCTTTTCAGTATCAATAACAATTGATTTCTTGTGAGGAGGATATAAGGCCCAAATCATCAATGTTTCATCATCTGGATTGTATCTTGATCCTATGTATACCTCCGTCACCTTCTCTATACTGAGCTTGTGGGTAGCATTGTTATCTTTTAAGAAACTATCAAAAACTAATGCATAATTCATATCCAAACCTGGAAAAATTATAACACCTGCCTTTTCAAGCAGGTCCCTCCCCTTTTCAGGGGTCATGTCAATCATCTCTTTGTCCACTTCATCCTTTAAGATTTTTAACAGTTGATCCTCATTCCCTGGAGTGACATTGTCAACCTGTCCCCTTATCTCTTTCCCTTTTTGCTTATATAAAAATGTCTTAAACTCCGAGGTCTATATAAATTCATCATCTAATATGAAAGACCTATAGTCTTCATGTCTTGTATCTACATCCATGGTTTCCTCGACATCTATTTCTCTGGCAACATAGGCATACTATTGAGTCTTCATTCTTGAAACTTTCCCAGATGAGCTTTGTGGTCTGTCTATTTCTGAAATCCCCTTAATGGAGGATAACAACTCAACATCCACCAACTCTTGATTATGTTTTTCAATCATAATTTCAGCTTCCTCTGCCTCGAGGTTTCTGATTATGTCATTAGATTTAAAGGGCACATGATGGTACCCTCTGAGATTTACTTTTTGTTTGGAAAACTAGATATACCTTCTGGATCAAAGTTCTTTCTCATTGGTGCTCTGATAATGTTGTAGTGCAATAATTTGTCAAGAATCAAATTATAACCTTCCTTGGCTAATATAGTGAAATCACTAAAACATAATGTATTGGGCATAAAATCCTGTTTCCCATATGAACTTAAGTTCATAACACTGGAGTAATCCATTTGCTTAACAATTTCAAGGTATGCAATTCTATCCGGGACAGTTTTGGGTAGAATGAAAGGTGTATCCTCAAAGCCATAAACCCTAATCATTGTGGCATTCTCTAAGCAATACCAATCCCCCCAGTTGTGGTTAATTGGTCCATTGTAATCTCTAGGCCTAAGAAACCTTTTTACTTGTTCAAATAAAGAATAATCACAAGGATGGCTAAAAAATCTATACAAGGGTTTCACAAAGAATTCTTCAAAATGCAAGAAATTTGAATTGGCAAACCTGTTGTCCCAAACAGGAGTCCATAATTGAACAGGCAATGGCCTACCTTTCTTGTCGGATTGTGAAATCCTCAGCTCCTAGGGCCATAAACCTAACTCTTGTCCAAAATACAACACTAAGTGCATCAGCAGTGAGTAATTTCTGAGATGGAGAACAGAAGCACCACTCTTTATCGCCATCAAACCTGCATCCAGCTCCTTAAAAACATGTGCAGCATAGTCAAATGATCTGAAATTGTGGTACTGAATGTCTACAAAAATCACCATGGGCACAACCGCCATATGCTCAGGTACCTCCATCCCTAATACCTGTCCCACTAAGTAGTAAGTATATTTTAGGTAAGGTTCGAAGAGGTCTACATGAAAGGGTGGCCCCTCACTGTCTTCCATTGGAGTAGGTTTTCCATGACACCTAATTTTGTGCAGAGGTAACCTCCACCCTTTATAAATGGTGTCCATCCTTCTGAACTCACTATCGAGCTCTTCACTCACTACTTTGTCACGGCATATTCCCTCCATTTTGAAAACCTCAGCACTTGCATTCTCAGATACATGTATCAATGGATTCCTTGACAAATCACATATAGCTTTCTTTTTCGAATCATAGTGTCTGGCCAGCAATTTTACCAATTCGACGTTAATAAAAACATTAGGGCACACTAATTTCCCTAAATTGAGCCTCCATGGATTGCATACTGGCTCAAAGCGATTTCTCCTATGGTAATGGAAATTGAATAACTCATAGCCTCTAATCGGAGTCCAAACATCACCTATAAATTTGCATTTGTCGTCCAATTTGTCAACTTCCGCTTTGAGCTATGCAGAATGCCTAGCTTTAGGTCCAAAACCAGGTAACTAGTCCATGAGGTCTTGATTTAGCTTCCTTTTAGTACCTTCTGGTTGCAACTCAGTCTTTTGCTTTTTTGCTTTTGATTGGCTTCCCTCCCCAGGTTTTCTTCCCTTTAGTTTTCCTGAACCAGTGCCTTCCATAATTCAAATTTTTACGAATTCTGAGAGGATGAGAAACTTACTGTAACTTCTTCCAAACTCAAGCCAGGTGAATGCCTTAATTGCTTTGCTGGCTCCCTTGCTCTCCTTCCCTTTAAATTGTGTGAGACAATGATTCCAATTGATCATACCCTGATATGCAAAATCTCCTACGCTTCGTGGCGCCATTAATGTCTTTACCGATCGAGACATGAATGCTGCAAGTTTTTTTTTCGAAATTCTTGCTGTCACATCAGGGTTCAACAATCACCCACCCGGCAAGATGTCTTGCAGTTTCCCCGACATCACAAGTCTCCCTGATAGTTTCTTTCCTTTTGCTTTTATATCGCCATGACTTTCACCGAAACAACTATCGCTCAGACTTAATGAATCGGGCCAAGGGTTCTTTGCCTTACTCTGAAAGTACTTTGTCTTAATGAGATGTTCACTTTATCGAGTATGTCATCGAGACCAAGCAATTTGTTCTGGCGACAAAATAATACTCGTTGTGATGTCTCTTAGATCTCCCCACGGTGACATGTCTCACCGATACGCCTCTTCTTCGGCAAGACAACGAGCATCGTCTTATCGATACCATTTATCTTCGCATGCTCAATTTTGTCAGTGTAACCTAAGGGGTCGGTAAGACTTTTATGAACTCTTATCGGCATCGTTTGTTTTACCGATTGAGTCCTCCTTTTGCTTTATCGGCAAGACCAATAGCACTTTGGCCAGTGTTTTCAAATCTCTCTCCGACGACCAAAGTCTCTCTGATAGACTTTACTTTTCTCCAATCGGCAAAAGGTAACTTAGCTCGATATGACCTTACACCGTCACGCCGATACCTTTTGTCTTGCCGATAAGTTATACAAACCCGCATTCTCCTAGTGTATAACTTTATCGGTATGACTCATTTGATGTCTCGCCAATACAATAACATCGATAAGACATTTCAAACCTCTGGTCGGTCCACCTGTTCAATGTTCACCTATCCGCTAAGACGTCTTGCAGTTTCCTCGACATCACAAGTCTCCCTGATAGTTTCTTTCTTTCTGCTTTTTTATCACCATGACATTCACCGAAAAAACTATCGCCCAGACTTAATGAATCAGGGCAACAGTTCTTTACCTTACTCCGAAAGCTTTTCGTCTCACCGAGATTCTCACTTTATTGACTTATGTCGCCATGAACAAGTATTCGTTTTGCCGACAAAATGATACTCGCCGTGATGTCTCTTAGATCTCCCCGCGGTGACATGTCTCACCAATACGCTTTTTCTTCAGCGAGACCATGCGCATTGTCTTCTCGACACCCTTTATCTTCGTAGGCTCAATTTTGTCGGTGTAACCCGAGGGGTTGGTAAGACTTTCTGAATTCTCCTCGGCATCATTTGTCTCACTGAGTGAGTCCTCCCCTTGCTTTATCGACAAGACTAATAACGCTACGGGTAGTGTTTTAAAATCTCTCTTCGATGACCAAAGTCTCTCTGATAGACTTTACATTACTCCAATCGGCAAAAGGTAATTTAGCTCGATGTGACCTTACATCGTCTTGCCGATACTTTTTGTCTTGCCGATAAGATATAGAAACCCGCATTCTCTCTGTGTATAACTTGATCGGTGTGACCCTTGCTATGTCTTGCCGATACATTTAGGATATGTATATTATCATCGATGAGACCTGCATCAACTTATGCCAATATTTTCATATGTAAAGATTTTAATGTCAGATGAAATTTATGGGGCGTTATGGCACAATTTTAAATCAAATTTTGGTAAAATATGCTATGTGAGGATTTTTTTGTCTGCATTATGAATCTTTTTTCGGAGACTAATAGTCATGAAGAAATAATGAATTTGTCAAAATTTGACAGTTCCAACAACATGAAGGTTTGATGTTTCATGACAATACTAGCATTTCAGTTATAATGATATATTTAGAGCTCGTGGCTCTCCTTTGTATAAACATATCACAATTTTGAATAATATAATGAAGGGTTATGGTGTTCATCTCACTGTTATCATGGTGTGTATGATTTCCATTTTTGCTTTAATTCAAAGAGTAAATTAAAATGCTTGGATGGAGTCATAGATGGATATGTTTGTAAAGGGATTTGATAAGTATTGAGTTAGGATAGAAATTGACACTGTTGTAATGCAATATTGTCAAAGATCTTATATGTTATGTGTTTGAACCTGTTATGGAAATCTAAATATTTGTGAATTAATTCGACTCCCCAATAGTATATGGCACTGGCCTAAATCGTATGTGTTTGTAAGGTTTTGTGTCTATTTGTCTTAGCTTAGAGCTTGCTGCCAAATTGAAAATTAAATGACTATTTTAAGTGGTGAAATGTCGTTGTAATCATCTCATGCTCGAAGTAGTTGATACTATTGATGCTTTTATGTTGTCTAAATTGATATATCAAGCATATATATATATATATTCAGTTTACCGATACACATTTGTTGTATTTGTGTGATGTGATTATTTGGTTCTTTCAAGTAAAGATTAAACCCTCCTAGTCAATCACAGTAACTAAAGAGTATTAATTGTATCAATAAGAAGAATCACATAACTAGGATTGTCATTCTATCTCAAGTAGAGTTTGTCAGTCATTTACTTGCACATTTATACAAGTTATAAACTACATCTGTGTGCCAAACACTTTGAATTATTGCCATCATAGATTACACTTTTATAGATCTTCATTAGACTCCATACACCCAACAAGGCAGTGGTCTCACGCTTTCATCTTTTGGTTTATCCATTTTATTTTTTACATCTGTTAACTGAACATATTCTAATATAATTCAAATATAATTAAAATTAAAACATCATAAATTAATTATGTAACCACATAAGTCAAATATAATTCTTTCAAGAAATTAATATCAAATAGATAATACAAATTAATGTCATTGATCTTCTTCTTCATCCAACTCTTTGTCTGTATCATCCGATCCAGATTCAACATTGTAAGGATTGGTCATATCATCATCATCGTCATTGATATCAGTTTTGATAATGTCATCATCCACACGGATATCATCTTCATGAACATTAACTCCTACATCATCATGATCTAGTTCCTCCTCTTCGACATCTTCGTCAGGCACATCATCAACTAACTGTTGATCCTGATCATCATCTACATCATCTTCTATTTCTTCAGTATCTTCTTCTTCCACCACATTATACTTTACCGGCCTTCCTCTTGGATCATGTCTAACAACATATGACCAACCCGCTTTACCTGGAACCTCTGAGTAAAATACCTGCTCACATTGGCTTGGAAGAACATATGGCTCATTTCCAGCTCGCTCAAAATACCTTGTATTAACCATGGTAAATCCATTATCATGTTCAATAACAGTTCTCTCAGGATCATTTTCATTCAATCGTAGCCTGTACCATAGGATGACGAACAAAACTAATTTGAAGGACTTAAAGTCACACTCAAGTATATCATCCAAAAGCCCATAGTATTGATTTTCTGAGACTTCTTGATGTATGTCGCTTCTAGATGAAACATTAGTCACCTGGAAGACTGCAGTTATCCCAGAATCACAAGTTTTCTTCATGTCATCCAACTTTTTGATTCAAAATTTATGAGCATTGCACCACATAGCCTTGTGGTGTTTCACTTGCAATAAGTCAAACATGCAAAACTTATTGCAATATCATCAGTTGATAAACATATTTATTCTTGGCCGAATGTATGCAAAGAAAAAAATCTCAACATATATATACATCAATATAATTGAAAATAATTAAATAATATGGGTGATTAATATATTTATACATATTTGTTTATCTCTTAAACCATATGCTAAATCAATTTCCCTTGGTGTAACATTGGAATCTCCATTACAATGAGCTTCTTTAACCAATGAAGCCACACCTTCCCATGTTAATGCACGACCAGATTGTTGACATTGTTCAATCCATACCGTCATCCAATCAAGATTGTTTGCGACGTACAAATGTAGTGCATCCCACTTTCGACCAACTGTATCAAAAAAAAAAAAAATCACAAATGACGTATAATTAGTTAATTACCATGGTATACGACCTTAATTTATAAGTACAATATACATAAAAACCAAATGTAAAATGTATTCTAATCAATCTCTGGTGCAGGAGCACACCTAGGCTAACCTCCATAGTTAGGATATTTTGGGCTTGTATCTAACATTAGCTAAGTCAGAGTAATTGTATGTTTGTTTTGGACCTTAGAAGGTCATTGTTGTGGCTAGGTGAGTTAGT